>ML014174.1:0-94785 GCA_003615045.1 Caulochytrium protostelioides | reverse complement strand
GACTTTGTTCTCACACGCAAGAATTGCTTTCCACAGCAAGTCCCGCCATCAATCAACGCTGTCGCCATGTTCTACAACGCCATGACGCCCTTCAACCTTCTGGACGCCATGCTTTCGGCGTCGCAGGAGCACCCCCGCCAGCAGCTGACCAAGTCGGCACGCTCGAACGGCCGCAACAGCAAGCCCGAACACCGCCGTTTGGCTGACCAGCCGGCGGTCGACGTCACCGAGACCAACGAGCAGGTCACGCTGCTCATCAACCTGCCAGGCCTGACGCGCGACCAGGTCGCTATCGACTTTGACTCGGCTCGTAACCAGCTCAACGTAGGCTATGCCGGGTCCTCTGACGCCTCGGCCAAGAACGACGACGACGAGGTCAACCACATTGAAGAAGATGACAAGCCTTCCGAGCAAGCGGTCTCGACCGACAAGAAGGGCAATGATGTCGAGTCCAAGACGTCGTGGACGCGACTGTACCGCGAGCGTCCCGACTACACGGGCTTCTCGCGCACGTTTGCTTTCCAGGACCCGATGGACGTCGAGAAGGCCAGCGCGTCGATGGAGAACGGTGTCCTGACGCTGACGATCCCGAAGCTGGTCCAGAAGACAACGTCGCGCATTACCATCCGCTAAGTCGGGGAAGGGACCACATTCAGCCATCATTAATATCCACCCTCTTCCTCTGGGCCTTTCTTGATATGTACTGTATATATTTTTGATTATTCTGACCTAATATGGCCTATGACCTAATCGATCTTTCGCACGCATCTGTCGGAATGGGTGCGCTGTGGCAGGTTGACGTCGCGACTGAGAACGCGGGCGCTTCATCGTCATATATGTGCCAGCAGAGCCTGCTTCCTTCCGATGTGACACGCGTCGCGCCTGGCCTGGGCGGAGTTGATCGCGGCAACGAGCCTCCCCAATTCAATGCCCGCGCACCGGCATCGTCGTAATTCCTTCTTTCCATTTTATCTTTTCGAGCGCAGGCACGCTGCGGCGCGTTTCCAAGTATTGTTATGCATCTCACGCTGAATCGTCGCGTCGTCGCTTCCCATTTTTCAGATTGATCTGCGTTAGGTCGGCCCGAACCCAGCCCAACGGCCGCGCTCCAGCCCCCGCATTGCAAAGGAAGGGCACGACGCCAACAAGGGATAATAGGGATCGTGCGACGTCATCGTAGGCACCACTAACGCCGGAGAAGTCACTCTTGAGAAGCCAAAATCCTGTGGTCCGGAAGAAGTCGGGGGTCAGCCGAATGTGATCGGACCTTGCTCCGTGTCGCCTTACCGCGGTGACCGTCCTTCGCCTCCATGCTGCTCGATACAGAAGTGCTGAAACATTCCGGCGGTGGCCCTCAATGGTCGACTTTCAAACGCCATGGTGACTGTATATCCATTTTTCTTTTCGCAGGGGGGCGCGAATGGGGCCCCCGGACGGAGGTTAAACTCGCTGGAGAGTGCATGCTTGTGGGCCTCACGGCTTCAACCGTGATGAAGGGTTTACCAAAGCCTGATTGCGATGCAACGAGCCCATCGCGTCGGCAACACCCCCCGTTCCGGGCCTCCGCCGCTTTGTTAGGGCGCCTTTTGAGTTATGTCGGGCCGCGCCTTCACACGACCATACGCGTGTAACCCCTCGGACAGCGGAGTGCGTGTTGCTATGACCGCGCGCCTACATAATTTTTGTTTGCACTGAGGCCTTCGCTTTGAAGGCCCGTCGAGCAACGGTTTCGAAGTCGTTCTCGAAGCGGCTGCTACTTTCACATTGTGTTTGGAATATCCCTATATGCGCGCTGCAAACATCAATGGAACCAAGATGCGATAGTATAAAGCCGGCCCGGCAGGGCATCGGTTAGCCTATCCGAGTGATATCTATAATCGCATGGCGAAAGCCATGCCTAAGGCCACATTCTCATACCATTAGGTCCTCCCCCCTCGACGGTGCGCTGCCGAACCAAGCTCTCGCTGGATCGAGGGCTGCGACATCTCTGCCGTCGTTGACGCCTGCCGTGCCTGCCCTCCACTTGCCACTGGATGCCCACTCTCATAAGCGAGCCATGCTGATTCGGTCAGGGGTGGAGCACCCCAAGGGGGTGTTGCCCCATCACTATTTGACTGAAGCGGTCTCGTCGAACCGACGCTGGCCGATCTTGTCCCGCACTGTTCGAATGGTGATCGTGGTGTTTGCCATCTCGCTGGTCGCCACATTGTGCTTGAGTTTCACGCTCTTCTCGTCGTCGTCGTCGTCGGGGTGTATGGCGGTCTTCAACCTCGGCTCGCTCATGAACTCCTATGTGGAGCAGACGGTTCCCCTCACCCCCTACATGAAGCTATTTCTGGTCGAGCCCAGTGCCGACGATGCCTCGTTCGTTCGCCGCGTGATTGATTTTGACCATCGCCCGCTGGATGGCGGGTCATCTATGTACGCGTCCGATGCCGACGGCCATGCCCAGGTCTGGACGGCACGGGCTCTTCTCTACACCGCCATGGAAGACATGCATACCTTTGGCGCCCACGTGAACCAGTCTGCCAATGACACGATCGACGCTTGGCTCAGAACGATTCAGGAGCAGCTCGTGACTGAGATCGAGGACGCGCATGATGCCGTGATGGGTCCGAGCGTCCTGCTGGATTATCATCTCGCCATCACGGTCACCAGCGATGTTGATCTCGACGAATTAACGCAGGCCATGAAGGCCCATTCGCCATTCGGTCGCGTGTCGCTGCTGCAATCGCCTCCTCCCCCGGCCAACGCCACCAGCGCGTGGGTCCACAACGCGACGCTGCGCATGGACGACGACCCCAGCGTGGCGTTTGGCCAGGAGCCCCATCGACGCTACCAGGGCGCCCAGCTGCTGACGTCGACTGTGCTCGCCGTGTGGCAAGGCGAGGCCGCGGCGCTGTATGTTGATCTCGGGGCCGACCGCTTCCACGGCATCTACAAAGCGCTGCAGTATTTGGACGACATTGCCAAGCCAGCACGGGCGAACCCGACCGCGATGATGACCGACGGTCCCTATGTGGCGGCGCGACTGGGCGATATGCAGCTGTTTGACACGTATCGTGCCGACGATGCCGCAGCCATCGCGGCGGCCCAGGCGGCGAACGTCTCTCTTGCCCGGAAGATGCGTGGCTGGCTGGACCCGATCCTCTGCTTTGGCGATTCCATCACGCAGTACGGGATGTCCCCCGGCGGTTGGGTTAGCCAGCTCGCGGCCTCGCAGGTCCGCATGCGCGACATCAGCAACCGCGGCATCCAGTCCAGCAACACGAACGTCTACACTCCTGGATCGCTGTTGCGGATGGCGCGTGACATTTTGCCGCCTGGCCGGAGCCCCCATGCCGTTTCCCTGTTCTGGGGTCAGAATGACTTTGTCGAAAACACGATCGGGGTGCCGTTGCCGTGGTACGAAGCCCAGATGCGGTTGGTGATCCATCTGGTGCGCAGCCTGTGGCCGTCGAGTCAGGTCGCTGTGCTGACGCCCCACCTGCGTGCGGACGCCTCACCCGAGACGACACTCCGGGTGCTGAAGTATCGCGCCGCGACGGCCCGCGCGGCCGCGTCGTCGCCCAACATCCATCTTATCGATACGTGGTCGGTCCTCATGGGATCCCAGTGGCTCAGTGATACGACGCGAGTGACAAACATCACTGTTACGCCCGAGATGACATCGCCGACCTATGGCGACCAGCTGGATCCGGTCATCCTCGCCGAGCGGACGCCCGTCTGGCTGAAGCGGATGAAGGAGGTGACTAAAGACAACATTCACTTCAGTCCCTTAGGTGATGATACGCTCTATAAGGCGGTTCGACCGATTCTGGAGTCCTGATCAGTTTTCCTGATGGCCGAGGTTGTCCTTGTACCTTGTATCTTGTTCTCGTACGAATGGATGGGTCGTAACGGACGGGTGGAAACGCGCGGACCGGCGAATCCGTCCCGATCTCTGTATGATAGTATCAGTGTAGTTTGTCGGTGTTCCCGTTGAGCAGTCCTTCCCTTGTCGTCTTCCGTTTCCGACAGGGGATGTCGTCGTCGATGATGATGTCACGAGGTGACGGCGATGCATCCATCGTGCCGAGGGGGATCGAGGCGTGTGCGAAGCACCTCGACCGCCGCTGCTCCTGATACCGATACGCTTCGGCCATCACACCGGTGCGTCGCGTGAGAGACGGCGTGATCGCGTGATCCGCCACGTTCCCGACCGCCTGGGACGGCCGATGGGCCTCCAATGAGCGATCGAATGCACCGCCAGGACGCGAGCGCGCCCGTGGGGTCTCAGCGGGAGAGTGCTGCCCGGCTGGCTCTGTTCCGCCGGTCTGCCGCTGCACGGCCAGCAGGGGAGCACGGGAGGGCCTAGCGGCGGACGACGTCGTGTCGCTGTGCCTGGCACAGTCCTAAGTGGCCCGTCGCGATGGGTGCGGGCCATCCGTCCCGTCCATCCTGCCCAGCGCGCCCGTCTTGCCCTCATCGATCTCGGGTCTGTGCCCAAGCCCGCCAGCCCGGTGGACCCCCGCGGCTCCGGGGCTGGCTGCCCCGTCGGCGTTCGCCACGTCATTCTCGGGACGGCGGGGTGGCCACCGCGACCGCCACTGCGACCGCGTTGACGACGATTTCGTTGACGACGATTTCGCAGGTTTTCGGCGGGCGGCGTCGTCGACGTCGGCCCGCGGGGTGCGGCGCGCCGGCGGCGGCTCGCCTTCGCACGCCCACAGGGGGCCGATAAGCGCGGAAGGCGGCCGCGAGGGTCCCGTCTGCTCGCAGTGCGGCGACGCGCCGGCGGTGGCCGCGCGTGCGATCGACCGTTGCCGCGCGGTGGTGGCAGCATGGCCACGCCATAGGGCTTCTGGCCACGACGGTCGCGTCGCGTCGTATGGCGGTGCGGTGCGCAGGCCCGTCTCGCATCAGGACCGTGTCGCGCTGCCACCACGGGAGGACGGAGGGCGGGACCCAGGATGGTCGGTTGCGCCTCGAGACCTCTTCCCGACGGCTGGCCGTTCCTCGGGGATGCCCTCGAACGAACGAGGAGAGCGAGGGACAGACGCACCTGTTGGCGACCGACCCATGGGATAAAAAGCGCCGTGCTCGGCACCGCGTGCACGCGCGCGATCACGGCAGACGGGGAACCGCTTCGCAGCCCCACGGACGCGTGCGGATGAAGCATGATGTCACGTCGGACTACGCCGGGTTTCGTTGTTCCTCTATCCTGTTGAGCAGTGGATCATCAGGCACAGGCGACGGTTTTAGGCGTCAACGTATCGGCCAGCTCCTTCTTGCTCGATCTCTCGCGATTTTGCATCGCTCTGCTCTTACTCTCTTTTCTTTTTCTCTGTTGCGCTTTCCCCAACTCACCATGGCGCCCTTTTCACCGAAGGACTCGGATTTCTGCTCGATCGTCGGTAAGTGCGGCACGCGGCTTGAACGCGCCGAACCCCCGTCCTGGCCGCCCGCCGCCATGCCCACCGTGGCCCGTTCTGGGTCCGCGTGGACGTGGACGTCGTCACCGATGCCTTCCGCAGCGCATACGGTCACGTCGACGTCGCTTTGCCTCGCGCCTTCCCACCCCGCCGCCCCGGCTGATCCCGCCGTGCCTGTCACCGTCACTCACACCACCCATGTTGACATCCTCTTCGCCTACCGCTATGGCTCCCGCCAACCGTCGCCGCCGCCGTCACCGCTCCGACCCTCCGCGACCGCCGCGACCTGATGCACCGTCACGCGACGGGTGATGGAATCTATGCGATCGTTGCTTGTCACCACCAGTGTTCGGCGCATCGGGTGATCTGGCCTACAAGAAGACGTTCCCTGCCCTCTTTGGTCTCTTCAAAAATGAGTTTCTACCCCCCCAGATCCAGATCATCGGGTACGCCCGCAGCAAGATGGCGCACGATGACTTCATCCAGCGCGTGACGCAGAAGATCAAGGCCGAGTCCGACGAGGACAAGGCGGCATTCAAGAAGTTCGTCGGGCTGCTGAGCTACGTGCAGGGCAAGTACGACGAGGCCGACTCGTACAAGAACCTCGCGAAGGCGATCGCCAAGAACGAGAAAACGGGCCAGATCTCGCGCATCTTCTACATGGCGATTCCGCCCTCCGTCTTCACCGATGCCGCCAACAACATCAAGGCCCACTGCTACCTGAAGGACGCGAAGGCCGAGAACCGCTTGGTGGTCGAGAAGCCATTCGGCAAGGACAGCGAGAGCTCGCGTGCGCTCGCGCAGGACCTCGCCAAAAACTGGAGCGAGGAGGAAATCTACCGCATCGACCACTACCTCGGCAAGGAAATGGTCAAGAACCTGATGGTGCTGCGCTTCGCGAACGTGCTATTCGGCGCGGTCTGGCACCGCCACTACATCCACAACGTGCAGATCTCGTTCAAGGAGAAATTCGGCACCGAGGGCCGCGGCGGCTACTTCGACGAGTTCGGGATCTTGCGCGACGTGATGCAGAACCACATGATGCAGATCCTGTGCCACTTTGCGATGGAGCGTCCGTCGTCGCTGAGCGCGTCGGATATCCACGACGAGAAGGTGAAGGTACTGCGCGCCATCTCGCCGCTGCGTCAGGACGACGTGCTGCTGGGCCAGTACACCGCCGGCACGGTGGACGGCCAGTCGCAGCCGGGCTACCTGGACGACGACGGCGTGCCGAACGACAGCCAGACGCCGACGTTTGCGGCCGCCGCGTTCCACATCCACAACGAGCGCTGGGAGGGTGTGCCCTTCATCCTGCGCGCCGGCAAAGCCCTCAACGAGACCAAGACCGAGATCCGCGTCCAGTTCGCGGACGTCGCGGGCAACATCTTCCCGTGCGCCAACGGCAAGAAGGCGCCCGCGCGCAACGAGCTCGTCATCCGCGTGCAGCCCAAGGAGGCCGTGTACATGAAGTTCATGAACAAGAAGCCGGGGCTCTCGCAGGAGGCTGTCGAGACGGAGCTCGATCTCAACTACGACTCGCGCTACGCGGACGTCAAGATCCCCGACGCGTACGAAGCGCTGCTGCTTGATGTGATGCGTGGCGACCACGCCAACTTCGTCCGCAACGACGAGCTGAAGGCCGCCTGGGCCATCTTCACGCCGCTCCTGCACCAGATCGACCGCGGCGAGATCAAGCCTGCCAAGTACGCCTTCGGCTCGCGCGGGCCCGACGGCCTCGACGCCTTTGTGGAACGCCACGGATTCCTCCGCTCCACCAGCTACCAGTGGACCCCGCCCAAGATCTAGGTCGTAACTGGCGGACAATTTACGCGTCCGGAAAAACATAGGATGTGATATCATCATATCCGAAGGCGCTGTACATAGTGGTCATCATGGTGGAGTCTCAGTTTTCTCAGATTTCTTTATACATATTTTTTTCCTTACGCCGTCGTCATGGTGTTGGGGATGGCGTCGGGGCCGGGTAGATGATGCATAGGCTTCGATTGACCACAATAGACGTTCCTGGTCGGATCGGATGTAAGCGCATCACAGGTCGCTGTGATCCCGGTAAGCAGAAGCGCGGCAGTGGATTCCATCCTGCGACACGACATGTCTGCTTTGATGGTTGGCCTCCAGAGAAACGCCGGTCGAGGTGGTCGATCTTCGCATCCTAACGTGGACGGGCACGGGCGAATGCCGGGAGCGACTGCGCTGCCCGCCGCCAGCCATGATTGTGGTCGGCGACCTGGTGCGAACGATACCATACGAGATCCCGATTGGCGGATTCCGAGTTCATCCCGGGTCTCCGCGACGCGATAGCTTGGCACTGCAGGACCGCTGGCCGGAGCGCTGTTCCCCACGGGTGCGGCGACGCCCAGCCTTCTTGGTTGTTGACTGCGGCCGTCAGAACTTCAGCACCCTCTCAAGCGAAAGGGGCGGACGAGGCCGAAGACGAAAGGGCCTCGCTCGCGCCCTACGCCACACCCCTGCGACGGCGGTCCTCCGTGGCCGTCGTCGTGGCCGTCGTCGTGGCCGTCGTCGTGGCCGTCGTCGTGGCCGTCGTCGTGGCCGTCGCCATCGCATCGCTCTCGGCTCGCCGTCGCCGACCGTCACACACACCGCCCATCGCCGCGTCGCGTGGTCGTCGCCGGCATCGGCCACGGCACCCTCAGCCCCACCGGCGAGCCGCGCGGTCCGCGCAGGCATGAGCGTGTTTCACCCACAGGCATCCGGTTGGGTTTCACGTGGAGTCAGCGCCACCTGGGCATCACGCTGGCTGATATCGACGTCGCTGCTGCTCGCCACGCCGTGTTGGGGATTTCCTGCACAGCCGCCAGAACATCGGCTTCGTCGTCCTGAAACACCCTTCGTCCTGTGCCGTACGCCTGTCGTCGTCGCCGTCGTCTTGACCGTTTCGTTGTCGCCGTTATCGACCGCCCTGTGCTACCCGCTGGTCTTCTTCGCGGCCACTTTTTCGTGATACGATACAATACGATACAATACCGTCTCTTTCTCGGGACCGACCCTTCTCCGTTTTCCCATTTCTCACCACACGAGGTATGCTGTGATTCATCCCAGTGCAAGCTGCTGCCCAGAGCACCCTCGGCCATGGTCTTGCTATCGCCCGGCATCGGCGGCCGTACTGCCCCGCGCACCGCTTCAAGGAAATCATGGTCGTCCGCCGCATGCGGGTCAATTAGCCGTGACCCGCTAAGCGCGCATCGCATCGCGCTCAAGTCGACGCTAGACCAGTCTGTTTCAGCGAACGCGCGCCTGTAGTACCGTCGGTGTGAGCCTACCTGGGTGGTGGTGTGAAAGCATCGTGTGACCAGACGATAGCCGATCGCGCTGCTCGCGGGGGGATGCGTTGTGCCCATCCTAAGACGGTCGCGGGAGCGTGATCGGGCCGTTGCTTTCTCCCACGTGGACTCGATGCTTGCCGTCCCATGACTGCAATGTTCAACGTCCGATACTCACCCGTTTGTTTCACGTTTTTCTTTCCGAATGGTCTCGTGCTGTTGGCACATGGACGGCGATGCTGATATCCATCATGCTGCCTGCGCGCTCTGTCGGATGGGTTTGATATTCTTGGGATCGCTCGATTCTCGATGCTTGTCTTGGACGGCCCTTGCCTGCTCCCGTTTTTTTTTTCGGCCGTGAATTCTAGCCCGATCGCCACCATGTCGGCACGCGCGGCCCCCGAGCACCGCGTGCACCAGTTCAAAAACCGCGGCGCCATGAAGAGCGAGGAGCTCCGCCGGCGCCGTGAGGAAATCGCGGTGGAGATCCGCAAGCAGAAGCGCCAGGACAGTCTGGCCAAGCGCCGCAACATGGCCCCGGTGACGGACGAAATCTCCGATGGCGAGGACGCGTTCGAGACGGTCGACGCCGACCACGTCGTTGTGTCCGACCCGGTCCCCGTGGTGGCGCAAATTCCCGAGATGATGGCCGGTGTCAACTCGCCCGATATCGAGCGCCAGTACCAGGCCACGAACCAGTTCCGCCGCTTGCTGTCCAAGGAGCGCAACCCGCCGATCGACCAGGTGATCGAGAGCGGTGCGATTCCCAAGTTTGTGGAGTTCCTGCGGAGCCCGAACACGCAGCTTCAGTTCGAGGCTGCGTGGGCGCTGACGAACATCGCGTCCGGCAGCAGCGGGCAGACGCGCTTTGTGATCGAGAGCGGCGCGGTGCCCGTGTTTGTCGAGCTGCTCAGCGCCGAGGCCCCGGATGTCCGCGAGCAGGCCGTCTGGGCCCTTGGTAACATTGCCGGCGACAGTCCCACGTGCCGCGACTTTGTCATTAACTCGGGGGCGCTGCCGCCGCTTCTCGCGATTTTGTGCGACAACGACAGCAAGACGACGATGCTGCGCAACGCCACCTGGACACTGTCGAACTTCTGCCGCGGCAAGAACCCCCAGCCCGACTGGAACCACATCGGCGCCGCGCTGCCGGTGCTGGCGAAGCTGTTGTACGCGCAGGACCAGGAGATCCTGACGGACGCGTGCTGGGCCATCTCGTATCTGAGCGACGGCACCAACGACAAGATTCAGGCCGTCATCGAGTCCGGGATGTGCCGCCGCCTCGTCGAGCTGCTGACGTACGAGGAGTACTCCGTTCAGACGCCGGCGCTCCGGTCCGTCGGCAACATCGTCACCGGCGACGACGTCCAGACCCAGACCATCCTGAACTGCAACGCGCTGTACGCACTGGCGCAGCTGCTGAGCTCGCCGAAAGAGGGCATTCGTAAGGAAGCGTGCTGGACCATCAGCAACATCACCGCCGGCAACGCCGAGCAGATCCAAGCCGTCATCGACGCGGGGCTGGTGCCGCAGCTCGTGCACATCCTGCAGAACGGCGACTTCAAGACGAAGCGCGAGGCCGCGTGGGCCATCTCCAATGCGACGTCGGGCGGTCTCCTCGTGCCCCAGCAGGTGCACTACCTCGTGTCGGTGGGCTGCCTGAAGCCGCTCTGCGACCTGTTGGGCTGCGGCGAGGCTCGCGTCATTAGCGTCGCGCTCGACGGCCTCGAAAACATCCTTAAGGTCGGCGAGAAGGAGAAGGCCGCCACCGACGGCTACAACAACATGGCTGCGCTCATCGAAGACGCCGGCGGGATGGAGCTGCTCGGCAAGCTGCAGATGAGCGACAACCAGGACGTCTACAGCAAGGCTTACAACCTCATCGATAAGTACTTCAGCGACGACGAGGACGAGATGGCGCCCGATGTCGTTGGTCCCGCCACCGACGCCGCCACGGGCCAGTTTGCCTTCCACAAGGACGCCGTCGACATGCCACAAGGCGGGTTCACCTTTGGCCAGTAGATGCCTCGCGATCTGTTCTTGCGTTCTGATGTTCCCTGGCTGACGCCCGGGGCTCTGCAGGTCGCAATCTCTCTCCTACTCTCTCTTGCTCTTGCTCTCTCTCTCTCTCTCTTCTTTCCCTTCCCTTCTCTTTCCTCGGTTCTCTTGCTCTTGCTCTATCTCTCTCATCCCTCTCGCGCCTTCACCTTCTCTTCTAGTTATCATTCCATACAGACCTTTTCTTTCCAAATCCAAGGGATCATGCGCGGGCACACCGCCGCCAACGTGAGGCGTGGCCGCACCCCATGCTAGAAGGGGCCCTGGAGCGTTTCCATGATCCAGTGCAACAGCGCTTGGCTGACTGTCGCTTGGGTGGTGCGCACCACAATGCGTGTATGCTGTTCCACCCCATCGTAACACCCGCCGGGGAGGGCACGCGGCGTGCATGGCATAGCAGGCAAGCAACAAAGTCGTGAGTCTTCTGAATGTTTCTCTCGTAGCCACCGTCGGGCGTTCACTGATCGCAGAACGCCGTGGCGGGGAAGACATGCAAGCAGGCCATCCTCCTGGCGTCGCCCTCGTGTCGTCGTGCTTACCTCAGCGAGATGGATCTGGACCAGGCACCCGACCTTGCCGGTCGTTTCAGCCGTGAAAATGCCAGCCGCCGCCACGCGCAGCGGCTGCGCCGCATCGGCCACGAGCGAGAGACGCACATACGTCTGCAGCAGCACCCCCACGCGCGCCACGTACTCCTCCTTCGCCGGCCACGCGGCCGTCGGATCCGCGCGCTGCTCGGGCGGAATCCGGACGCGCGCCGTGTCCACACTGCCGGCCTGCTCGCGCGCCAGCGCGCCCGTCTCGTCGGCGCCAGGCGTCAACTGCGCCCACCGCGCCGCGAACGCCGTCGCGTCCAGCGCAATCGGCGCCATGAAGCGGCCGACCGACACGGGCGCCCAGAAGCGGTGCGTCGCACGGGCGCCGCCGGCGTCCGTCCAGAGGAGCGTCCACACGGGCGTGACGGGCGGCGGCGTCGGCAGCGTGCCCGCGGCGGCGGCGGAAGCGGCGCGGTCGGGATCGAGGTAGCCGTGGAAAGCGGCGCGGGCACGGACGCGCCACCGGGCCTGGACTTGGGCGCGCGGCGCGACAGTGTCCGGAAAGTTCTGGATGCACTGGAGGCTCAGCGCGTCCGTCGCGGCGGCGGGCGCCAGCTCAACCTGCACCTCCGTCAAGGCGGCGTCGGCGCCCTTGTTGCCGACGTAGAGCGCGAGCGTAAGGTCGGTGGCAGCGTCGGCGACACTGGCATCGTCCGTCCCGACCTGCATCTTGAGGCCGATCTGCACGGAGGCGTCCTCGTACAGAACTCCGGAGTCGCGGGCCAGGAGACTGCGGTACGTCCGCAAGTGGGACGGCGCCTCCTGCGCGGACGACGCGGACGACGCCTGGACGAGCGGCGCGACGGTAACGTGCCGGGAGGGCGAGTTGGGACTGGACCCGAGCAGGTCCACGGAGTCGTTCGTGGCCATCACAGCTGCTGCTGCCGCTGTAGAAGCGGCCGCAGAAGGCGACGATGCACGGGACTTGGGATGCGCGCCCAGGTTGGCATGGCGGCCGCCGATCATCCAGACGCGGTCGTCGCCCGTGTCTTTGAAGCGGGCATGGAGCTTGCCAATGACGGCGCTCTCGCGCTCCGGATAGGGTGGGAGCTCCTCGCAGGCGACCTGGAGCAGCGTGTCCGAGGGCTGGTCCAAGATGGCGAGGTACTCGCAGGCGCGCTGCTGGAGCTCGGCGTCGAGCACGAACGAGCAGTGCTTGAATACGTGGCGGATTTCGGGTTTGATCTCGGGGAACAGGTTGGCGAGCTTGAGATAGGTCGTCAGCAGAGACGCGCGGGTCGCGAGCGAAGCAACGCTGAACTTGGCATGCAGCGCTGCAAACTGGCGGACCGGCGCGACGGCCTCCACGATCAGATGCCCGTACTCGCCGAGAAAGACCGCGGCCAGCAGCAACGTCTTTTCGTGCCAGATAGGGACCAGGAGGGCGTCGTAGGCGGCCTGGGTGGCGCGGGCCTTGATACTGTCGCTCGAGGCCATGACGACCTGGATCAGCCGGTGCCACACCTCGTCGTCCACGTGGTCGCCGACCGCCGAGGTGAGATGGATGATCATGTCGACATACCACTGCAGATCATCCGTGAATTTGTCCAGCAGAATCGCGATTCGAATCACCATTTCGTCGCGCATCGCATAGTCGGCGCCCGCCAGGTGCGAGGTCAGCTCGGTCACGATCGCACGGACATTGCCGTGATCGCACATCGAGTACAGCAGATCCACCGCGCGTCGCCGCACCGACACGTCGCGGTCCTTGAGGGCATCCGTGATCGTGGCCTGGTGCTGTTGGAGCCACGCGAGATCAGGGATAAAGGCGACCAGGTGCGTCATGGCCTCGAGGCTAAGGTAGCGGATGTTGGTCTCGCGTGACGCGAGCAGCTGTCCCACCAGCTCCGCTGCGCGGCCCACGAGCGCCGAGGACGGGTCGAGCTGGATCGCGAGATTGATCGCCTCGAACACAATCGCGCGCTGGACATTGTTCTGCTGGACCGTCTTTTGCTTCTCGAGCGCGTGCGCCATTATCGCGTCCAGGACCCCCATCAGCTGGCGCGTCGTAGCATCCCGGTCGCTCGCAGGCGTCGTGATCGGCAGGTACTGCAGCAGTTTCAGCAACTTGATCTGGAGCCAGGGCGAGGGGACATTGTAGTAGCAGAACTCGGCGGGGGTGCTGCGGTCGTTGACGAGATGCTCGAGCCGGTCGACGGCGACGCGGGCGGCGCACTGGTAGGCCGCGGGGTTCTGCTGCGCAAATCCGAGCGTCAGCGTCGTCGCGGCCAGGGTCAGCCCCAGATCCTCGTGGCCCATGAGCTGCACGAGCGGGACGACGCACTCCGTCGGCTGAATAAGCTCGTGGTGGGTGCGGTAGATGCGGAGCATGCACAGCGCGGCTTTCTTGCGAACAAACGGCGAGCCGCGCGGCTGCCCGACGAGCTGCCACACCCGGCGATGCGTGACGCGCGCGATCTCCACACGGTCCATATTGGCAATCGCATGCAGCGCCAGCGACTGCGTCATTTCGTTATGGCTGTCCAGATGCTCGATCAGCAGCCGGATCACGATATCCAAGGCTTCCGGATTGGTGGGCGGCATCAGCGTCACGGCGAGGTAGCCAATCTGCTGCTCGCTGAACCGCGGCGATGCAATCAGTTGGAGCATCTCGGCATACCCAAAGTCGATCTCCCAGCCCAGTATGTAGATGTACAGCAGCTTGCAGATGTACTTGCGCCGATTGTATCCGCTCAGGGTTGGGTCTGCGCCGGGATCGTGTGATCCCACGTATCAGCCACCGTATCCCAGGTTAACCGAGGCGAGCGGGTGAGTCAATTTCATTTGAGAGGCCGCGTTCGTATCTGGATCGCCCTCATCCTTCGACGGTGCCAAGCTGGCTTTCATTTTGCCACGAGACGTCGACGCGTACCTTTAAACTTGCCCCGAATGTTGGCGAGCTCTTTATTGATTCGCTTCTCTTCGAGTGCCCGCGCACGACAGTTCCGGATGTCCGCGATAAAGACATTCAGGCCGCGCATGGCGTGCGTGTCGGGCATCGTGAGCCGGGGCGGCGTCGCCGGGGGAGCAACCCACAGTCACGAGGCGGCAGGACTGGCGGCGTCGGCGTCGGCGTTACCGCAGCGGCGCACGGCAGCACGGACGTCGTGCAGGGTCGAGCGAAAGGAGCAGCGGGCGGCAGAGAACAGCGGCGTGACGCATCCTGTGTCCCTTGTTGGCGGGATCGGCGGTGGCGGCGGCGGCAGCCGGGTGGACGCTGAACGGCGCGCGCTGTTCATACTGGCGTCCGCCGCCTTCACCCTTTCCCGGGCAGCCTCCCCGCGCCCTACCAGCGATCGAGCCAGCGCTCGGCCCTTGCACCCGCAGCGGGGAGGGAGTGGTCGTAGCACTTCGGCTGCCTTCGGGCGCGGCACCAAGCGCCGTCGCCGCCGTCGCCGCCGTCGCCGCCACATGACTGCGATCGTGCCGCCGCGGCCGGCGAGGGGAGCGGCCTGCGCAGGCGTGCCGATCCGACCGGCGGCGGCGCTGTGTCCGCCGCGGCCGTGGCGAGCGCCGGCCGCAGTGGCGTGCGCCATCGCGCTGGTGCCGCGGCCGGCCATACGGATGGTGCTCGCGGCGCGACGGCCGACCACAGGACGCCGTGACCCTTGTTGGTCGTTCGGTGGCGCGGCCTCCGGGCGCTGGGGCCTCCCCCGACCCCAAGGCCGCACAAGCCCCGCCCGCACGGCCGCTCCGGCGTTCGCTCATGCGCCATCGATAAGCCACCGGGCTGGGCGCCATCGATAAGCCACCCGCCGCCTTCCGCCTGGACGACCCGCGGGGACCCCCCGACCCGTGTCGGTGTGCCGGAGCCAAGCAGCCGGCGGAGGCGGCCGCGGGGACGGGCCGGATCGTAGACGCGATGCGGATTTGCACGGGTCGGACCCCGCCGCCGCCTGCCGTCTCAGCCGTGGACCGGGTGTGCTGAGGATGCCGTAAGTCCGACGGGACCGAGCTGTCAAGCGCATCGTGGTCCTCCTCGAATGCCGACCAGTGCTGCGCTGAGGCGTGACCTGCTGCTTTGGGCTGTCGTGACGACCGACGAGGTGCCTATCCCAGAAGTGCTGCCTCACCTTGCTCGCCATCGCAGTGAATGTGATTGCATCACATTGGCAGCGACATCGTCGCGATATCGCATCGTATCTTCCCTCCGCGCCCGCCATCAGTTATCACCCCGGTGCTGTCTAGCTAGTCACTCGGCGAGTCGCGTCGCTGAACCGTCGCGAAAACTCCGAGGAGTCGTGTCCTTCCTGACCTCTGAGCCGTCTATCCGCAGCCATTGTCTCCCATAGGCGCTGACCTTGTTGGACCCACGCCGACGGGTGCCCAGGGATTGGTGTCGATAGGGCCAGGAAGAGGCGCTACGGTCCTGCAAGTGACGTTGCGGCGCCGCCCGCTCTGCGGCCCGTGGATCGCGTCGACGCCATGGACGTCAATATCGCCGAGTTGCTGGACGCGCCGTTCAAGGCTGAGGCGAAACTGGCCGCGTGGCCCAGCGACATGAAGCCCCCGGCGGCCGCGGCGGCCGATGGGACCGCGGCCTCGACCGAGACGCCGTCCGGCGGGGCTGCGCCACACGACTTGTACACGGACATCCCGCTGCCGCCACCGCGCGACTGGGCGGTAGGCAGCACCGACCCGGCCGCCGCGACCCATGGCGAGGGCTTCCAGCTCGATACGGCGCCGGCGCGCCGTGATGGCCGGGATGGCCGCGGCGGCAGCGCGCGCGGCCGTCGGGACGCCGATGCCGGCGACCAGGACCGCTCGGGCCGACCCCTCGGGCGCCGGTCTGGCCGCCGCGGCCGCAGTCCTCGCAGCCGGCGTGGCCGCCGCCGGCGCCGTGGCCGCAACCTCAGCCCGCCCTCGCGCAGCCGCAGCCACAGCCGCAGCCGTAGCCGCAGCCGTAGCCGCAGCCGCAGCCGCAGCCGCAGTCCTGTTGACGGCCGCTCGCCTAGCCCTAGCCGCAGCCGCGGCCGAAGCCGCAGCCCGCCGTCGCGGACCCCGAGCCGCTCGCCGAGCCGCTCGCCCATCGCGCGCTCCCGCAGCCCGCCCGGGTCGCCGCTGGGCCCGCCCCGTGGCCGTGGCCGCAGCCGCACGCGCTCGCCGAGCCGCACACCCAGCGGCCGCAGCCGCAGCCCCGTGTCGGACGACCGCAGTCGGAGCAGCTCGCATCGCAGCCGCTCGCCCATCGAGTACCGCGACCGCGATCGCGACCGTCGCCGCGGCCGCGACCGCGGCGCCCGTCGCGGTTATGAGGACGACGACGGCGGCGGCCGGCACGGCCGGAACGGCGGCAGCGGCGGCCGGTTCGGCGGTCCGCCGCCCAACGGCCGCCGCCGCGACGACCGCCGCAACGCGCAACGGCGACGGCGCTCGCGCTCCCGCAGCCCGCGCGGCCACCCGCGCGGCCTGCCGGACGTCGACCCGGCCACGCGCGACCAGCGCACCGTGTTCGTCTCGCAGCTCCCGCAGACGGCGCGCGGCGCCGATGTCAGTCACTACTTTGCGGGCCACGGCCTCGTCGTGCGCGACGTCCGGCTCGTGATGGACCGCATGACCGACCGCCCTAAAGGGTTCGGCTTTGTGGAGTTCCAGACCCAGGACGACGCCGCGCGCGCGTTCCAGTTTGCCGGCGGCACCATCCTGGGCAACGTTATCAACGTGAGTCCCGCCGATACCCACCACGGCGGCGGCCGCGGCAGCGCCGGCGCCCACGGGGCCGTGGGGCCCCCCGAGAGCCAGCTGCGCCGCGTCTATGTCGGCTCGTTGCACTACGACATCCTCGAAGCCGACGTCCACGCCATCTTCTCGCCGTTCGGGCCGATTGACCTCGTCAAGCTCCAGACCGACGCCGTCACGGGCCGCTCGCGCGGCTTCGCCTTTGTACACTTCCGCCATCTGGAGGACGCCAACCGCGCGATCGCGACGATGGACGGCCACCTGCTGCTCGGCCGCCGCATCACCGTCGGCCGCGTCGGCACGCGCTCTCGCGGGCAGCCCTCGCCCTACGGCTACGACGCCGGCCACCCGCCGCTGAGCACGCCCTCCACGCCGGCGACCGCGTCGCACAGCTTCCATGGGCCCACGGGCAGCGCGGGACCGCTGTCGACGACGGCGACAACGATGCACCCGACGAGCAGCAACCCGTCGACGGCGTTCGGCTCGCCCGTCGTGCCCAAGCGCGTCTATACCGCCCAGCGGCCGCCGCCAGCGCCGCCCGCGTGCGGGCTGCTGCTGACTGACATGTTTGATCCGGACGACGAGGACGAGCCTGGGTGGGATGCGGACGTCGCCGCCGACATCCGCAGCGAGGTCGCCAAGTACGGTACGGTCACGCATCTCGCGCTGGATCTGAACTCGCGCGGCGACACGTATGTGCGGTACGCGACGCGGGACGCGGCCGAGGCCGCGAAGCGCGCGCTCGACGGTCGTTGGTACAACGGCGCGCAGATCGCCATCTCGTTCGTCCACGACGCCGACTACCGCGCGCGCTACCCGGACGCGGCCCCGTAAGCATGCCTTGAAGGGTGAGGAAAGACGGAATCGCGATCCTGGTTGTTGTGCTCATGCTCCCTCGCTCGACTGATGCCCCAGGGGCGGTGGTGCAGAGACGCGGACGGGCGTGCCCATGAGACGCCGTGGCACCCGCGTATGGAAGCCGCACAACGCGACGGCATGAAACTCAACTGATCTGTCTGGACCGTCGTTGATGCGACGGCAGTTGCGATGTGGTCCTCATCTCGTCGTTTTTGATCCTGTGCATGGCGATACCCACCCGCCTCGCGATGCCCATCTGTTTTTGGTTTGTTTTTGTTTGTCTAATTGGTGACTATCTGTCTGCCTGTTGCTTTGTCTGCTAGGCCTGTGCCGTTTTCTTTTTCTGCTTTGTGTGTATGACCATGCTGCGGCGCTTCGTTTTGATGCTTACGCTTTACACCGACTTGATGATGATGACGACGATGCATAACGACGGCACCATGACATGCGCTTACCAAACCGTCCTCGGATCCATGGGCAATGCCTGTCGGTGCATCTGCATCGGCATCAAGATCGGTTGGCATGTTTCGAATGTCCATGTGGTGGCTCTGATGCTGACACCTATGACGGTAACAAGTCTCGCACGCTCCCCATCCTAGCGTACGCGCCCTCCCTTCTTTTTCTCACCCAGCTGTGTCCTCTCGCTCTGTCTTTCTCTTCGTCGGATCCGGTTCGGTCTGAACGGGGCGACGCCTCGGCCGACTCGTATGCATCGCATACCCCTTTTTCATGTATTCTTTTCTGATTTGAACGAGACCACCTGGGCCTTCTGGCGCGTGCTGCCGAGTATGAGATGCGGAGGAACGATGTTCTCCGGCGAGACCACGAGCGTGAAGCGTCTGCGGGGATCCTCGCCATGGCTCTGACCTCTGTGCATGCAGATCGGAAACGGTATGAACAACGATAGTAGTGGTCTCTGGATGGCGCAGGGCCGCGTGAAGGTGCGAGGAGGGATGCAGCATGGCGGAGACCGAGGAGGCGCAGGACGCTCATCACGTGGCGCGGCTGATCCAATGAGCCCCCGCGCCCCTCTTGCGGTGCTGAGCCGGCGCGCACTCCCTCGGTCTCTGCGATTGGGACATGGGAACGACTGGCTTGCTTGCTGCAGATGCGGGTCAGTTCCCCGGTCGCCAAGCCCCGTCTGCCTTGAGGCCGAGGAGAGCATGGCTGACCCGTGGGGGACTGGCTCACCACGGGACGGACCACCTAGATATCCATGACACCGGAACATCGTGCCGATCCCGTGTTCGTTGGTCCTAGCGCTGGCACTGGCCATACCGGCGCGGCGGACGAGTTTCATCCGGTCCACCCATCGGACCAGGCACCGCGCGTTGGCTGGTTGCTTGACCCTTCGTGTTCCCTGCCTGTTCTCGTCGACCTTGCCGAGTCACTGGTTCTGACGCGTTTGCCCTGACCCTGGGTCTATCGCCACGCGTGCTGCTCCCTCCACCTGGCCCGGCAACGACTCGCCTGCACGTGCAATTTCCACGCGACCGCCATTGTCATCGCCATTGTCATCGCCCGTCTCGTTGCCTGTCTCGTTGCCCGTACCATTCCCAACACCAGAGCTATTCGCGTGGCCATCGCCTTGTGAAAGAGCAGGGCCATGGCCGACCCGTCGCGGTCTCCGGCAAGCGCCGCGCCGCACGGCCATCGCGGCGGCCCGCCCTTCGACGGCCCCAACGCCGGTGCATCGCTCGATAACGCTGTCAAAGCGTTTGGCCGCATGACGATCGCGTCGGCGGCACCGACGACGGCGACCGCGCCGTTGCCGTTGCCGCTGCCGGCCGCGCCGACGCCGGAAGCGCTGGCGGACGCCCGCGCCGGCGTCTTGCTGCGCTACTCGATTGACCAACTCAAGTCCCTGCGCTCGAGCCCATTAGTCAGCTTCCCGCGCGAGCTGCAGAACAATCCCTTCTGGGACGAGTAAGTCGCCGCTGATGCACCCAGCGCCGCACGATGCGATTCTGCGACGTGGCCTTCTTCTGCAACTCTGCGGCACAGATCACGGGTCCGTAACTCATCCATCCTTTTCTTTGTTTTGTGGTTGGATTTCCCATCGTTGCAGAGTCGTCGAATCGGCGCGTCAAAATCGCGAGCACCTCCTCGCCCTGCGGGCTGAACAGCAACAAGCCGCTCGTGCAGCAGGCGCCCCTCATGGCGGCTATGTCCGCGGTGCTGGTAAGTGGACCGGCAAACTCTGCCCGGTCAACAGGTCGACGCGTCGTGTCGTATTGCGTAACGATCGATACTGGTCCAATACAGCGACGCGTCTTGCGCCGCTTTGCCGCCACGGTAATGAACACGTCACTCACCACAATTCTTACTGGGTTTATCTCGTCTCATCCCGTCGCTTCTGCCGAAATCGACGTCTTGCAGCTCGCGGTCGCGGTGCCCGTGGCGGTCTCCCCCCGCGCCCAGGATACAATGGCCATGGCCATGGCCACGGCAGCGGCAGCACGACGCCGCGCGGTGGCCCATCGGCTCGCGGCAGCGACGCCGGCACGCCGACCGAGCGCGCCCCGTACGCCCACCCGCCGGGCCGCGCGGGTGTGTGGGGCGCCAGCCAGAACGGCGAAACGACGCCCTTCCATGCGCGCTTCCGCGCCGGCGGCCACGACCGCCCGCACTCCTCGACCTCTTCGTCGCTGTCCTACCGCTCGCCGAGCAGCGACGCGCCGGCCCGCGGCGACCGCGGCAACATGGACGACGGCATGGGCTCCGCCACCCCGTCCGCGTCCTCGCTGCCCGCGCAGCACATTGACACGAACGCGTGTCCGCCCGGCGTCACGGACGCTGCCTGGAAGGGCCTCGACGACATGCAGCGCTTCCGCGCCTGGATGCGCGTCAAGGAAGGCAAGCCGGCGCTCGTGGCCGCAGGTCCCGCCGACGCCGGGGCGGCTGGCGGCGGCGGCCTGAGCGGCGGCGCCAGCGGCGCTGAACTCCGCCGCTTGCCCTCGGCTCTCAGTGGCACCGGCCTCGATCTCTCCGACCTGGTGGCCGACAACGGCGGGCTCCTGCCGGGCGACGGGTTCGGTGTCGGTGTCGGCCCCGGCGCGGGCGCCGGTGAGGCAGGCCGCGGGTCGGCTGCCAAGTCCCGCCTCGCGCGCTTCTTTGCTAACGACGCTACGGGCACGACGTCGACGCCGCCCTCGGCCGCGCCGTCCGCGCTGCCCGCGCCGCTGGACGCCAAGCCGTCCGCATTGTCGTCAGCGATCATGGCGCAGCAGGGCGGCGGCCCTCCACGTCTGGTGGCGGTCTCGCTCGGCAGCGCTGGCCACGGGTCCCGCGGCGACGGGTCGCCAGACGCCCTCTCGGCGGCCTCGGCCACGAGCCCGACCAGCGGCCGGCCCAACACGGGCATGAGCAACATTCTCGCGATGCTCCAGCGCAGCAAGGAAAACATCCAGGCTGGGCTCGACCGAAAGCCGGCCAACGAGAGCCTGTCGTCGACGGACGACGCGGCGAAGCCGGCGGCGACCACGATGATGACCGCTACAACGCCCGGTCTCGCGATCCCGACCGCCACGTCGCATCTGCATCCGGGCTCCATGCGCCGCGAAAGCGTCGATTCGCCGGGACTTGGCGACAGCACGACCCCGACGTCGAGTGGCCGCCCCAGCATCTCTTCGTACCAGGCCGCCCACTACGCGTCCCCGCAGACGACCCTCGCGTCGATGCTTCAAAACAGTATTAGCGCCAAGAAAACGAGCCACAGTCACCACCCGGGCGGCGGCGCGAGCCAGCCGCCGTCCGGCGCCGCGTCCCGCGTTGTCTCGGGCACGGGCCCGGGCGCGGCCGCGGCCGATGCGCGCAGCCGCGCACTGCCACCGTCGTCGTCCTCATCGTTGTCGCAGGCCATGCATGTGCCCTCGGTCTACATGGCGCAGTCGCAGACGTCCGCGGCATCCGTCTCGGCGGCGGCTTCCATGCCGCCGCCGCCGCTCGGCGCCTCTGCACCGCTCGGCCCTGACGCTGCCAAGCCGGCCCTCGTGTCGCCCATGGGGCCGTACCCTGGCTACCCGCGGGCCGGCATGCATCCGATGGACGACGGCAGCGATCGGGTATCTGGCCCGAAACCGCCACGCATGGGCCCGTCGGGCGCCATGATGCACGCTTACGCCGCCAGCCACGCCGACCGCGGGATAGGCGGCAGCATGCACCCGGGCGACGGCCTGTCCGATCAAGGGTTGCGCGACCATGGGCCCCGTCCGATGGACGTACGGCTCATGTCGGCCAACGGCGACCCCCAAGGCCACAACCACGCCCACGGCCGGGCCAACGGCTACCCGCCTGTGAGTCAAGGCGCGTCCCAGCCTCCCGCCAGCGACACGTATCCGCCCGACCCGCGTCTGTATGGCGTTGGCGGCGGCGGCGGCGGCGGCGGTGGCCCGACGGGCCCCGAAGGGCCTCCAATGTTCATGCCTGTCTATCCGATGCACCCGGGCCACGGCGAACTCCCGCCGCACGGGTACTACCCACCCGCGATGGTCGGACCCGGCGGGCCATACGGCCGCATGCCGCCGCCGCGCGGCCCGCCGCCACCCAACGCCCCCGGCGTCTCAGTCACCAGCGTGCCGGGCATGTACCCGCCCCCGGGCGCCCACGGCGACTACATGATGCCGGAGCCGATGCATCGGTACCCGGGCGGCCCTGGCGGGATGGGCCCGATGCCGCCCATGATGCGGTATGGTCCTGGTGGTCCCGGCGGTCCTGGCGTCGGCGTCGGGCCCATGATGGGTCCGCCGCCCATGTTCCATCCGCTGCATCCGAGCGGCCCGCCGCCCCCGATGCATCTGGGCGGCGGCCATGTGGCGCAGCCCGGGTCAGGCCCCGGACCCGGCCAAGGATCCCACCCGCATCCCGGAATGAACTACCCGTCCCAGGGACCCTTCGCTTGAGATGCTCGGCCAGCGTCGATTCCTATGTTTCCGCCATGGTGACGGCAACCTTGAAGGGGTCCGCTAGGGGATGCGTCGGGTATCTTGTTTGTGACGGGCGTGACGAGAGGGGTTGGCGAGGGGTTGATCCCCCGATCTGGAGACAGAGAGGGATGGAGGGATTGCCGTCGGCATCCGGTCAGATTCGCAGAGTATCGGCCGACTCGTCGACTATCCAGTGGACCCAGGTGTCCATCGTACCATCCATCGAACAACAAAACATCCGTACGCGATGGCCGATGCCTTTTTCGGGTTGTCTTGAGTCGATCCGCCTGATCATGCAGACGCCTGCCGTGTCGATCATGACGCTGAGGGCTCTTCGAGCACGCCGCTCTCCTCGGAGTGCTACGCTGGCGGGGAACCTCTCCTCCCCCACGCCGGCGTATGGGTATCGGCGGCCGGCGGTCACTGGAAGCTCAGGCTGCAGCCTCCCACAGGCGACGGATGATCGAAGTATGTCGCTGGGCCAAAGGCGAGCTCCTTCACCTTGCCTATTGACCTTCTCTTTACTCTCTCAATCTCATTTCATCAGTAGGATAGGGGTCCATGGCCGAACCGGATTGATTCGCGTCGGTTTTGTCGAGCGGGCACCCGCCCGGGACGTGCGAGCGATCCGCACCTTCGTCGGGCCCCGAGGTTTCACCTTGGTTAGGATCCCGTTCGTCTCGGCATGTACCTGGGTCGTCCGGAACTCGTCGACCAGGACGGTGCGGAACCGCTGGGCGCACGCCCAGTACGCGCGAGCGGTTGGAATCGAAATCTCGCTCTTGCCTCCGGGGGCAAAACTTGGAGGCCCCATAGGCGATCACCACTTCAGCGACGACGGGCGCCATCTCTGTCGCCGCCTCCTTGGCGACGCGGTTCATGAACTTGGCAAACACGCGCTTCTTGTAGCTATACAACCCTAGGCGCTGGCGTGCCCGGCACGGCTTCAGGAACGTGGCCCACAACGGCTCGTACGTGGCGAGCCACACTTCCAGGAAGCGGCGGTGCGCATCGAGCGCTGTGCTCTTGGAGCTCATCTCCGACAGCGGCTCTTTCAAATGGAGCTGCCACGTCTCAGACTGCTTTTGGGTGGCTTTCATGCCGGCTTCCACATAGTACTGCTTTCGGGTCAGCTTCCAACTGACGTCCTGGTTTTGTAACGCTGGGTACGGATACCGTGGTTATCGGAGTCAGTCACGCGCCGCACGCGTGCTGCTAGGTAATACTCCGTAGAATTGTAGTATCCGTCGCCGTAGATGTCTCAGCAGTTCAGATCGAGTACAGTCTAGGATCTTGTGTCCTTTGCTGCCAAAAAGGATACACTTTCCTCTCATAGGTGTCTGGTCTGTTTTCCTAGATGTTTGAGGCCTGTCTATTCTCGCCAGCTAGTCCATCGTTGTCGATTGAGGAGATTGAGTTTGCGTAGTCAAGCAAATCTTTAGCGAAGGAGACTGCACAACTCTCAAATTTGTGCAGCATGTGTGCAAACCCCAGATCTCGTCGTTTCGTCTTAACTTAGAGAGAAGCAACACAATCTTCTGTGAGTCGGTAGTCAGCATGTAGTGGCGAGTCGGGCATCGACGCTCCACCTGGAGATACACCTCGTCCATTTGTTTTAGAAAATTGTCGAGACTTTTTCCTTCCGAGAGTTGCATTCTTAACAACATGCCGTAGTATTCACTGATTCTGATTTTTTTCGGACTTCTCGTTTTCCTTGTTGGTCACAGCGGCTGACCGATCATAACCATTCTCGGTTGGGTCAGTTGGGTCTGTTTTCACAGCATTTCCGAGTCCCCCCTCAGGTCTGTCGCTGTAAGCGAGGAACGGTATGGTGGGAATTTTGATTCGGTTTGAAATTGGTTGGGCGAGGTTAGGTCGAGGCTCATGGCCTGCGAAATGCACCTACGGGGTGCTCGGAGATTCTAAGTAAAGATCGGGAAGCTCATCCAACGATGAACCAAATGTGTGACTGCCTCGGTGGAGGACCCCCGAGGGGATGGTGCACAGCGTGAGGTGCCTGGATGGGCCCATATATACGAGATGCTCGTTAAACAAAAGTTTGAAGGTTAGGCAGGTGATTCTTGTGTATGCCCAGACGAATGTGATTCTGAAACCCGGTCAACGCCGGCGCCAGGGGACCGTGATCAGGGGTTGGCTGTGGTGAAGCCGCCAACGGCAAGTTTGTGAACTCCGATCTCAATGCCGCGTTGACCATCCGACGCTGTCTGGCCTTACCCGTCAGACCGCGGGCGCGGTGTCGCAACCCCGGGCAGGCTCCGATGCAGCCCAAGGTCGGCAAAGATCATCCGACACTGAATCGAATGCGCTCATGCATCCAAGGGAACCCGTCGGAGGGATCGTGGAGAGACGGGGAGGGTGGGCCTACAGATTCTTGTATTGCTTGTTTTGCTGTTTGGAGACATAACTGTTTTCTTTTTTGCATTATACATCGTTGACGGAACGGTTCGGTGCAGAATCAGCGGATGGCAGCAGCGCTGCGAGGGCGACCGCATAGCGGGCGAGCCAGGCCAAGCTCGAGCGGAGGCAGAAGGCATGCGGATCCGCGACATCCAACGCATCCAGACACCAGCGCGACGCCTGCACCAGCGCATGCACGGGGAACGGCGGAAGGCGCGCGGGCGTTCCAGTCGTCAACGCATCCTCGGCGAGGTCCAACCACGCATGCGCCTCCCGCTGCCACGTGGGATCGCCCGATGGGCGGTAGACCGCCGCAGCTGCTGTATGCAGCGCGTGGAGCGACTGGTGCAAGGTAGCTGTGACGGCGCCCGCGAGCGCCGCTTCCAGCACTGCGGCGCCGTCGTCCGCGTCGCCGTTGTCCTGGGAGTCACTGCGCCAAAAGAGCGCCGCGGCGACGTCGATCCGTGCTGACGAGTCAGACACGCGGCCTGCGGCTTCATCGGCAGCATCGAGCTCGTCGAGGGCTTCCCAGAGTCGGACGAGGGGTTGCTCGCTGGAAGCCGCCATGACGTGAAGCCGGACGCGGTCGTCAGTGTTCAAGCCGGACGCGAGGATGGAGCGCGGCGGTGCGGCGGCTGTGGCAAGCGCCGCGTTCGGCGACACCGCAGACACGGAGAGCGCAAATTCCATAAAGTCGAGAACCGGCGGGAGCCCGAGCCGCTGGAGCACCGCGAAACGCGTCTCGGCGTCCGGCGCCGCGTCCTTCGCGTCGGCAGCCTGGGTCGCGGCGCGTGCCGTCAGCGCGCGGTCAAGCGCCGAGACGAGGCCGGTGAGCGGCAGAGGTGGCGCCATCGGTGTCACCGTCGCCGCGTCCAGACAGCGCACCGTCGGCAGCGACGCGAAGCCGTGCAGAAACACCGTTTCCAAGTCCGACTTGTCGTCGCCATATGAGATGAGGAGGGGTATGCCGTCGACAGCGGCGCGAGCGTTGGCAGTGGCATGGGCATCGGCCTGCTGATGGGCGTCGGCGGCGGCGCGTGCGGCGGCGACCGCGCCAGCCTTCACCATGAGCCGGACGCCGTCAACGCCGACTTCCCAAAAGGCGTTGGCGTGCTCAGCATCGTGGTTGCAGTAATCCAAGAGAGGGACCAGGTACTCCAGCGCCTCGAGCGCGGGGTCGGCGAGGGTCGCCGGCACCGCTGCCGTGTGTATCGGCTCGCGGGATGGCATACTGCCGAGGGCCAAGCCGCGCGTGTTGATGAGCATGTCGGCCGTCACGAGGGCCGTACGCCAGGCGGAGGACGACGCGGATGAAAGACCCTCAGCAGCGTCGAAGGTGGCCTGGAGGTGCGCAAGAGCGGGTTGCAGCTGGCGGTAATAACCGGTCCAGCGCCCATGCCAAGCCTCCCACCGCGCCGCCAAAGGGCTGCCGCTCGCGGTAATCAGCTCGACCATCTCGTCCGTGAGCGATGGCGCGGGAGGCGGCACGGCGTCCACGGCGTCCGCGGCCGCATTTTCGCGCGCCCACGACCGACCTGCCATGTCGGCCAGCGACGCATGCGTCGGCGCGAGGCTTCGCGTGTACGGGCGCCACGGGTGCCACGCGTCGCTGTCATCGTCCAGCGCGTCGGCATCCGAGGCGTCGCTCGGGAGCATCCGATCCCACGCAAGGAAGAGCATCAGCTTGAGGCGCTCGCGGCGGCGCGGCGGGATCTGCGTGTCGAGGGCCTGGAGGGCCTGCGCCAGCGCTTGGCGGGCGCGCGACACGTCCCGCGCCGACACCGATGCCGATGCCGACGCCGCGGCGTCCTGGTGGCGAGGAGCCACGGCGAGGAGCCACGCATCGATCCCGGCCGTGCTGAGCGTCAGCGACCACGGGACGGTGGCGGCGCAGACGGCGCCGTCGGCGCGGACCTCGGCGGCCGCGGCCGTTAGTCGCGCCAGCAGCGCTGGCGTCGGCGACCACTCGAGCTCATCGCCGCGCTCGGCCGTGGTGCGGATCGCAAGTGGCGCTGGTCGGCCACGTGCGCCAACGGACGGCGCGTCCTCCATCGTTGCGCACTGCGCTTCGTACCAGGCGAGGACGGCCTGAGGTCGCCGTCGGAACATCGTCGCGGCGGACGTGGCGGACGCCAACTTGATCAGCGGAACAAGGTGAACCAGCGGCCACCTACAAAGGGCCGTGTAGGAAGGATCGGTCGGATGACGAAGGCGGCAAGAAGCACTTTTTTCTCGTGGTGCCAGCTATGCCGGCATGGCACGCGGCAATGCCGTCATGGCCACGTGGGCCCTCGTTGGCCTCGCTATCGCACGGCGACTTGCGATGATCGTCGCAGCAAATCCCCATCAAGGTCGCGAGGGCCCTGAGCGACGGTTCCGCCACTTGCCAGCCTCGGCCCCAAGCCTCGCCCATCTCGAACTCCGATCCCTCTTTCCATGCGTCACTGAGCCATCTGCAGGGCCGATCGCCAAGGGGCGCAAGAAACCCCAGCAACACGAACTCCAGGGTACTCGAGTATTGGGGTATAGATTGTCTATTCAGGGCGCTTGTCCGATGTATGATCCCCGTAAGCGCTTGGAGACAGCGCCGTTCGCCGTTCAGGTAACGAAAACATGGCGGTGCAGGCCTCTTACAAGCTCGGAGGGGAGAAGCGCCAGACCGAGGCGGGGCAGGCGTCCGCTCAAGGTCCACTGCGTTCCGACCGCGGGGTATGTATAGCCAGCAGCGGCAATCATTGGGCGCGGGTAGGCGGGTCGGTTGATTCGTGGGGTATGGCCGACTCGCTGCATCGCGCGTCTAGACGGACGGCGAGGCGTCGAGGGAGTTGTTGGACCCCGCTAGGTGGGCCACCGAGCCCTTCTGGACGGTGCCGAGGTTCTCCACCGACTTGCGCGGCGCAGACGTGGCGTGGAGCACGGCGACCGAGTCCGGGCCCAGGGAGACGGCGTCGCCGACACCGACGTGGGTCTTGTGCAGGCCCTCGGTGGTTTTCTTGGGCGACATGAGCGCGTGGACCGTCGACACCGAGTCGGCGACTGCCGTGGCCTTCGGCTTCGGCAAGTGCTTCTCGCACCACACGTGGGCATCAGCGGCCTTGAACGACTTGAGATTCAGCATGATGCCGCACGACTTGTCGTTGCATTTGAAGCAGCCCTACAGACATCCATCAATCCATCATACCATTACATCATGAAAACCACCAGAAGAAAAATCGTGTGAGTAAAGAAGGCCGATGCCAGATCGGTCATCGCGCAGATTAAGAAAATAGGCATACCTTGTGGTACCAAGCGTTGGCGGCCTCGACCTTCTCGGTCTGGTAGACCGTCTTGGCACACGCGTTGCAAGGCTGGGAAGACATGATGGCGAAATCGGGATCGGTGAGATCGAGGGGAAAAGCTGTGAGAGCGGGAGGTCGCGAACAGTCAAAAGAGGGCTGCGCAGCGTGAGATTTCAGGGATGGTCATTGGTCTTTGATGCATGACAGACCCGACGCATCCCGACTCACGTCTCTCAGTTTCATGCTCATTTGCATGTCTTTCCGCAACAGTACCGGCGGGTTGGGATATGCCTCCGGCACGATGGACTTATATACCCGGCGGCGGCAGCGAGCCGATGCCGGCAAGCGACAACGGATGGTTGTCGGGTGTGCTCACCGCATCACCGTATGGCTGACCACCGCAGATGGCGAGACTGGTGGGACACGCTTTCACCTCGCCGCATGGGCCTCTCAGACCGGTCTATCTGGTGTCACGCTGGTGATCACCTTGTCCGACGCTGTCGCCCACCCGAGCCCAAACCTCTCCGCCGGTCGGTCCGACTCTCGGGCCGTCCGCCGTGTGCCCCCCGTGGCGCTCCGGCCGACCCCACCCCATCCCGTCCCATCCCATCATCACCGCCCCCTACTATCATCATCCACGGCCCGTGCTCACCTCCGATCCGACATATCGACTCGAGCATAGAAGCATCCAGAAGCGCCCTGCATTCTCAAACGCCCCCCAGTGTTGCTGTGGAGGAAGGTGTTAATTTCTTCTCCATACCGGCCGCCAGTCCCATGCGGTCAAACATGAGATGGACCGGGAGCGGCGACCGTGATTTGCGCCGAGCCTCGAGACGAGCCGATCTCGTGGCGCAGTCACCACGCCACGCGCCGATCACCCCGATGGCTCGCGATGGAAGGTGACGGGCGGACGCGACGGCCGCCGTGCATTCGGCGTGGCCGGCGCGCTCGCATTCGGCGAAGCCAGGTTCTCCGCCGCCGACGCCACCGAGGTCCACGCGGAGTCGTGCATCGCCTCGGGCCGCACCTTCGAATGGCGCCGCAGCGCCCCGGCGTGGCCCTCGGCCGAGTCGCCGGCGAGCGTCGACGACCGCCGGCTCGCGGGGGCGGCGTTCGGGATGCTCGTCGGCGGGTTGAGCGCCGAGGACGGCGCGTGGCGCTTGGTGGCCGCGGCCGCGCGCTCGAGCGATCCCGAGCCCTCGTCCACGAAGGCGGCGGCAGTCAGCTTGGGCCGGTGAATGGACCGCGGCGGGCGCAGCTTGTCGGCCGGCAGGGTCGCTTGCGCCGCGGCCGACCGGCTCAGCGCGACCCTGGCATCTGTCCTCGTCCGGAGCAGCGCCGCAGCGCCGGGTGTCGACATACCCTCGACGAGCGACGAGTCCGACGCACCGATATCGTAGCTCAGCACATTGACATCGGTGCCTATTGGCTTGGGCTTCGGAATATACGAGCGGTTGGATGCATACCTCGCCGCGTCCTACAGATCATGATGAAGCAACCAAAGCAAGTCAGAATCAGTCAAGTGTTTCGCAGCAACATGACGGCGATCGCGCATTTTCTGGCAGCCCAAAAGAAACTTACCAAGGGCGGCAGGGTCGTACCCACAGGGACGGGCTTGCGCAGCAGCGTGGTGGACGGGGTGCCCCGCGAGGCGCGGCTGGTCGCCGCCGCCGGCGGGGGCGGGCTGGCGGCGAGCGCGTCGCCGCTCTTGACCAGCGCGGCCGACCTGACGATCGGCGGCCCGACGCTCGGCGCGATCGGCTGGGTATCGGACCGCCGTGATAACAGCCGCTTCGGCGCGTTGGCCGCCCCGGCCGCGGCCGGTGACGACGCCCCGAGCTTGGCGGCGGTGGGACTGCGCGGCGCGGTCGGCAGCCGCGAGGCCGCGGCGCCGCCCGCGGCGCCCTTAGAAGACGTCCCTGCGCGACGCTTCTCGGCCAGGCGGCGCTTCGCGGTGATGCTCGTGGGGGACGGTGCGCCCGCGACATCGTCGGCCGCCGCGGGCGTCACGTCCATGATGACTTGGCTGAGCTGCGGACGCGGCGGTCGCGTCCGCGTCTTGACGAGTACGCGGCCCTCGGTATCAAACACGAGCCCCGCGGGGTTCTGCGTATCGAACGCGACGATGGCGTCGCTCTTGCCGGGCTCGGCGTGCTGCGCGAAGCGGTTGAGGATCTTGGAATCGGCTTCGCGGATGGCATCTTCGCGCAACATGGCCGGGGTCGGGGGCAGCCGCGCTGTCGTTTCCTGGCCCTCGTAGCCTTCCTGGAAGCGGAGCAGGACTTCCTTCCGCGAGAGCGTGCGCAGCGCCTGGCTCATACCCGACAGGCGGGAGCTGGAGCCGGCCGAGTGCTCGGAGCGCGTCAGGTTGCCGCCGCGGTGGCTGCCCTGGATCGTGCCCGCGCGATGTGTGCTGCTGGCGGCGATGGACATGCGGTCGAAGTTGGTCGAGCCCAACGTGTTGTTCATGTTGCCCCCGCGGCCGCCGCTGTTGCCGGATTCCTGGAAGAACCCGTCGTCGTCGTCGTCTGAGTCAGCGTCCGAGCCGCGCTCAACGTCGCGGCCCTGCTTCTCGCCGGCCGCAAGCCCGGCCGCGCCCACGCCGCCGCCGTTCAGGTTGGACACGCTCTGGCGCGACGCGGCCATATGCACGGGCACGCGGCCGGTGTGGAGCGAGTCTGGCAAAGCCGGTGGCGGCTCTGCATCGACATCGTCAATGGCGTTGAGGAACGCGCCATCGTCACAGTCAAAGAACTCCCACCGGATCAGGTCGAGAATCGTGTCGCGGGCAAACAGCGTTGCATACGGCAGGATTTGGCTCTCAATGTGGGCTTCGTAGATCTGCTCGTCTAAGCGGCTGAGCAGCAGCCCGATGATATCGTACGCGATCGCATCGGTTTCCTCCGCCTCGACCGCCAGCCGGTAGTAGGTCTCGTCCTTTGTATGGACCATCGCGCCACGCGCCACGGCAACGCCGGCTCGGCAGCAGCGGGTCTGGGCGGCGTCGGGCTTAGCGGAGATAGATCCACGGGCGAAGATCGGTCGTGACGCTGCGCAGCATGCACGGCGATGTGCGCCCTACACCACGCCGGGCCGGCCAAGGGCCTGGGCAGCAACGTCTCGCAAGCGGCAACGGCGACGTCAGAATCAGGTCGGATCAGGTCTGGCGGGCAGGAATGCGCGATGGTTCAGTATCAACACGAAATAATAATGAAGGAGAGATCTTCTAGAAATGTCAGAAAAGGCGGAGACGGTGCTCGTGAACCCACGTCGAGCAGTGATCAGCAGCATGGGAGGCCGGGGCCACGCACGGAGATCAGGTCCCCGCCCTACGAGGCGTGCTGCAACCGCCTTCGCGCCATGTCCGACCGTCTTGCCCCAGAGGTCAACTCCGCGATCGTCATCCGTAGATGTCGCCCGTCGCAGCGTCGTATCAGTGCAGCACATCCATCGCGTGGTTTGGCCATGTGTGTCGCAGCATGTGCGCCGCGGCCTGTGCGCCGCCTCTCGGGTAGGTTCTGGCGGGCCGCCCATCCCCGCCGAGACGAACCGACCGGCACGACCCACCCCCGATCTGCACTGCAGCGCCGCGCGCCGCCGCCAACCCCCGCTTCCCGCCGGCGCGCGGGCACCAAGCACGCTTGAGGATGGCGGATGAGCGGTCCCCCCGACCGGAAAGTCAAACAAAGAACCCATCGACATAAGGGGCCTCCGCGGCCTCACCTCGCCATCCTCGAGTATGTCGATCCCTCGGCCCGACGTCCAAGACAGAGAGGGTCGCGATAAATTAGATGAAAAAAGGGAAACGAAGGGAGGGTATTGAGGCGACAGTCGCTTTAGACTTCGTCGGCCTGGAGCAGCATATTGGGAATGCCGTTCGTGATGGGAAACACGTGGTGGCAGACATCGCAGACCATGGAGCCGCTCACGACGCGGGTTTCCAAGACCAGCGCGTGCAGCATCTGGAGAAACTCGTCCGTCGCTTCGGGCATCTCGGCAGGGAGATCCCCGAGGCCGAGCGCGCCCGCCGTCTTGCGCAGGGCCGTCCAGTCCAGCTTCGGCACGAGCCCGCGCATAAAGTCAGGGTTGAACTCCGCCTCCGTGCGCTCTAGCTCAGGGTCCTTGATCGTCAAGGGGAAGCTTTCGTTCGGCCGGCAGTTCTTGACATGACACTGCAGCATGTTGTGAGTCAGCAACCTTTCGGTATTGACACGGGTTGCAGAAAGAGAGAAGTATCGCATGGAATTGAAGCGCGCACAGGGGTGAGTAAAACTAAACGACGATCCAGGCAGTCGCGAACAGCGCTGTTCCAAGACTGGCGGTATTGCGGCGATAAGCCGCGATGAACGATGGGCTTCGACGACACGGCGGGAATCGCCCGCGATGGGTAACGGTCCAGATGATTCAACATCCGAGAAGAGCACGAAAGCTCTCACGAAGTATCGATGTGACGGCTAGACGAGATCACACCTCGATGCTGTGGGATCGAAGCATCGGCATGCATTCATAACGCTGACCGAACCTGGGTCGAGGACTGGCTGTTTGAGATGCTTATGCCCAGCGAGCCGAAACAGAGAGAGCGTACCTCATGATGGCGAGTCGGTTGTGTGGTGAAGGATGGGTCAGGGCGTCTTTCAAACAGGGAGCGGTGAGCTCGGGAATGGACTGGTTATCGCCCGGCAGGTCAGCGCTTGTTGCTTGACTATTGGCGACAACGGCGGATCGGCGGGTGACAGCGGTGGCACCAGGCGAACGCCACTGCACACCCCCGATGAAGGCCCCTCCTGCGCATCCTTTTCCTCGGATCAAATCGCCTCCACGAACAGGGGCTGAAGGCACGGACGGAGGGCTACTTCCACGCGCCGTGACTCGGGCGTCCCACCCGCCGTTGTCAATCGCCTGCTGAGGCGCTGCCGTCGTGGGCTGGCGTCGGCTCGACCGCCCCGAGCGCGGGTATGGAGGCGTACAATGGGCCGGTGGGGGGTGGCGAGAGGCTTGGCGGTCGCGCCGCCGTGGTCGGGGTTTTCGCCGGCAGTGCGGGGCGGGTCCGATTGTCTCGGCGGCGGTGTGGCGTCGGGCCTGGGTGAGGCAGGCGTCCGGGCCCGGGGCCAAGGGGGAAATCCTGAACATCAAAGTCCGCCAAAGAGCGGGCATCGGCCGCCCGCGTCGATGGCGTTGATGGCGCACCGGCCTGATGCCGCGGAGCACTGCACGACGCCTGCATCTTACGCATCTTACGCATCTTACGCATCTTACGCATATTACGCATCTTACGCATCTTACGCAATCGTATCAGCGCGATACGAGGCACCTCCTTGACAATTCTTTGGTCGGCTCACCTTCTGTTGTCGCGGCGCCGTCACACCGTCATCCATAGCATCACACCAGCATCCCGCCGACGTCGTCCTGTTGCAGCATCCCGGACCACCAATAGCCGACCGCCGCGCCAACCCATCGGTGCGGATTAATCGTAGCGCTTTCCTCTCGTGCCGGGACGTCCCCCGAGAACGGGATTCACCTTTGACCGCCATGGTTCCGGACACGACGCCCGCGGCGCCGATCGCGCCCGTGGACGATGATTCCCAAATTCAGGTCCAGTTGATTTCCCGGCGCCCCGAGTATGCGGTGTCCGCGGCCAACCTGCTCGTCCCGCTCTCGTTCAAGCGCATGTCGCTGTCCTCGCTGATCAACCACCTGCTCGAGCGCGAGACCAACCCAGTCCCCTTCGATTTTGTTTCGTCCGAGAGCGGCACCCTGATTCGCACCTCCTTGAAACACTACTTGGCCTCGCAAAATTTGAACGCCGAGACGGTTCTGAAGCTCGAATACTTCCCGTCGGTGCTGCCGCCAACACGGTCCGAGGGTCCTCAGCAGCCGGACTGGATCACCGCGGTCCGCGCGCACCCGCATGTCCCGCTCGTGCTCACCGGCTGCGCCAACGGCGAGCTCGCCGTCTGCCGCGGCCGCAGCGGCACCGTCCGCACCGCCCAGGCCGAGGTTCACGCCTCGTACGCCCTCTCGGCAGTCGCCTGGCTCGACGGCCTCACGGATGCCCATGACGATCGCGAGACGCTCGACTTCTACTCGGCCGACAACGGCGGCCAGGTCGCCTTCTGGGCCGGCCAGACGGGCATGCTGCTCGACCCGGATGCGACGGGCACGGTGGCGGACGCTATGCAGTGCTACGCGACGGCGACTCTGGCGCACGGCGTGACCTGCCTGGCGGCGAGCCGCGCCCTTCAGCTGCTCGCAGTGAGCGACACCCGCGGCCAGATCGAGATCTTTGATGTCTCGGCGCACGACGCCGGCTGCGCGCCGGTGGACGCCGACGCCGACCGCGCCGCCAAACGGTCCAAGAAATCGCGGACGGCCGCCGCCGCGCAGCAGCAGCAGCGCCGCACGAAACTCAGCAAGATGACGCTCGCGGGCCACTCCGACCGCGTGACGGCGCTTGCGTTCGCGACGCTGCCCAACGGCGAGACCCTGCTGTACAGCGCGGGGTGGGACAGCACGATCCGCGTGTGGGACGTGGCGACAGAGGCCGTGCGCTGCACGATTCCGATGCCGGCGTCGGTCGTCTCGATGGCCATCAACCCGTACGACGGGCGCGTCGCCACGGGCCATACCGACCGCCAGGTGCGCGTGTGGGGTCGTCTGAACGACGTGAGCGCCGAGACCATCGTGCTCTCGGGTCACATGAGTTTCGTGTCAGACTTGGCATGGAGCCCGAGTCGCGGTGACGTCCACCACCTGGCGTCCTGCTGCTATGACGGCGTCAGCAAGCTCTGGGATACACGTTTGAAAGAGCCGCTGTTCAGCCTGAAGGTCCCCAAGATGGAGAAGCTGCTCGCCCTCGACTGGAAGCAGGGGCACATTTACTCGGCCGGCGACATCGGCTGCCTCCACCTCTACCCGCATGACGTGACTCTGGCCTAGTTGGATGATCGAACGATCGGACGATCGAACCTCCCTGCTGGCTCGCTGGTTGGCGTGCACCTTAAATCCTTTTTTATCTAATTGAGTGCTTTCCTTCGGAGTTTCTTTCGGAGATGAATGGTGGCACGCACGTATCGGTCGTGGTCGAGCCCGCCATCGCGGGCCGATGCATGCTGGAGTGATGATACCAATATGAGACCATCGGCATTATACATGACCAGCGAATGTCTCATGCTGACGCGAATCGTGATGCGCGTGCATGCGCGTGCCGATGCCTCGTGCGGAGTGCCGAGGGCCCGCGCGCCGCCACAATTGTGAGATGGCGTTGACCACTCGCACTCTTTCTTTTTTCTTGTTTTCGATAGGACGCCCGCCATCTCGCTCACGGACCACGCCGCCGCCCCCGTCCCCGCCGGCTGGGCCCGACCTCGGGTCGTTCACGGCCGCCGCCCTCCGCCAGCCAAGCACGGCGCCGGCGGGTGTATCCTGCCTCCTGCGTCGACGCCGCAAAGCCATTCGGTACGGGCCACGCAAGACGCATGGTATGGAGTGGCACGACGCCGCGACAGGGCGTCAGCCAAACGACGGCCTTCGTCGGCCGCCGTCGCGTGCCCCTCAGAAGGATACCCTGCCGCCCGCGCATGGCGCATGTCGACGGCAAGGCCAGATGACACATCGCCGACTGTTCGTGTTGGCCACGCTGACGCCCTGTCTCTCCGCCTCCCCGTCTCCCCGCAGCTCGTGTTGTTGCGAAGCGTCATACGAGAGACGTCGGCCGTTCTCTCTGATTCCCCCGCCCACCGCTACATCTGCTCGGTGTCACGTCTCAATATCCGCGCTAGCCTGTTAAAGCACTCGTTCTGCACTGCATTTTTCTTTCCGGTACTACGGGAGACGTGATTTCTGCTATCCCGTGTGCTGCATACCTGCTGCATACCTGAGCGACCGACCCGCTCCGTTGTCCCGCAGATTGCCCCGTTTCGCCCGCAAACCCCCCGCCCCTTTTCCCGCTCGTCACCATGGCTTCCGCCACGTCGAGCGACAAGCTCATCACGGTCCTCAACGACCCCGAAAACTTCAACGCCAAGCACCCGCTCCAGTCCAGCTGGACGCTCTGGTACACGGGCACCGGCACCACCCAGGATAGCTGGAGCCAGCAGCTCACCGTCCTCACTACCGTCTCGACCGTCGAGGACTTCTGGGGGTAAGCACTCTTCCGAGGCATCGGCATCGGCATCGACGAACCGCGTCTGTTGCCGATGTCCTGCACCCTGTGTCCGCCACAGGCATGGTCTACGTGGCACCTCCATCGCATAACAGCCCAGCCTGGGGGGCTTAGTCCACGGACCATGCCTCCCATGCGGTCACGGCACACATCATCGGCATCGGCATCGAGGTCGTCTTGAGAACGAAAACGAATGAGAATGGAAACGAAACGTTGCTGTATCGATAGTCAACGATGGTCCCATCACGGCTACTCGCCATGAGAAGGGGTCGTCATCGCATCCATCGCTGAACACCGACAAACATCGATGCAGAGACTCACCTTCCCTGCTCTGCTTTCTTTCTCTGCTTTGATGGATGCCAGTGCTTACAACAACCTCGTCCCGGTGCAGCAGCTGGAGACGGGCTCATCGTACTACTTTTTCCGCGAGGGCGTGAAGCCGGAGTGGGAGGACCCGCATAACACCTCGGGTGGTGCCTGGGTGATCCAGATCATGCAGCCGCAGCGCTCGCAGGACGACCTGTTCCTTAACACGCTGCTCGCGACGATTGGCTCCTGCTTCCAGCGCCACGACGAGATCTGCGGCATCATCTTCGCGGCCCGCCGTGTCCACAACCGTATCTCGGTCTGGACAAAAACCGCCTCCGACAAGGAGGCCCAGGAGTCCCTGGGTACCCAGCTTCGCGAGCTGCTCGGGTGCTCCGAGATCTCGTTCAAGAACCACCAGAACTCCACCCAGAGCGGCAAGAGCTATTCCTACAAGGTTTAAGGTGCCTCCGTCCCTTGGCTCCTTCTCTCCGCCTGCTCGCGATTCCCCTCTCTCCTTTATACCGCCGCGTCGTCCGCCCGCCGCCCTTGACCCTCGAGAGGCCGACGCGCTAGAGATGGAGCGCTGGCCGTCGTAACGGTCGTGACCGTCGTCAATCATTTCTTTTTTGTTTTGTTTTTTATTACTCTGGTGAGGCGCCATCTATCGGTCGCCTCGCTCCGCGCATCGCGTCGGCTCGCGTCGGCTCGCGTCGAAGCTGATCGCGCTCCCGCTTCGTCCTGTTCTCGCCTCGTTCATCTTCCTCCGCCTCCGCCTCTCTTGCTTCATCTGCCTTCCTTCCTGCTCACTCTCTCGCTCTCTCTCCCATGTACGACTCCTTCGGTTCGGTCGCGACTGTCTGTTGTTTTCAGCGCGACGCCCTCTATTATTATACGACCGTATTTTTCTTGATAGACGTGATCGGCCTTCGCGGCGACCCGGTCAGAACCCTGGATGGGTGTAGCGCGCCACATGAGAATCACATTCCGGGTGGTCCGGTAGTTCCTTTCCACCAGCCCTACAGACCCCACAAACCCTACAGACCCCGCCGTCCTCACAGGCGCGCGCGCGGTGGCGGCCGCCGCTCCACGCGTAGGGCCTCGACCCACGTTGAGGTTGGCGAACGCGCTCCGACCGACCCATCCCCGGCGGCCTTGACCGTCTGATCCAGCGGCGGCGGCGGGGGACCCACTGACTCATCGTCGGCTGCCGTAAAAGAAATAAATCGATCAATAAAAAAGAAAACACACAACACGAGCATGCGGTGGCGGCCACGCCTCGCGCGCCCGCCGCAGCTGGGGCAACGGGTGGCGGCGGCCGGCGAACCGCTAGGACCCGCGGGCTTGCGGATCCCTTGTCTCATGCGCAGCCGTGTAAGGCCGCCGTCGCGGCAGAAAAGATAGAAGAGCCTTCGGGCGAGCGCCGACCGGCGGAGGCGGCGGCGGTGGTCCACGGGCAGGCGGGACGGCGCACCCGCATCCGCACTCGCACCCGCACCTGCGCGCGCCGACGGTGTGCTGAACACGGTGGGCGCCAGCAGTTCGCCTAGCGAGCTGCCGAAGGCGTGGGTCGACACCGACCTGGGTTCCCGGGGACCACGTGTTCTCACGCTTCCATGCTTCTATGGTGATACTGTCCCTGCACCCCTTTCGGTGACGCTATCATAAGGAAAACCACCCCGCGGCTAACCCTGCACACGGCTAACACGGCTGCGACGCGCCCCGCTTAGACTGCCGCGCCGCGCTCACCGGTTCCGCTCGACCTCCGATCATCCCCTGTTCCGCCAGCGCTCACGCTTCACGAAGACCAAGATGGCGCATTCCGCCAATGCGGCCGCGGCGCAGGGCGGGAAGCATCCGCTCCAGTGCAGCTGGACCCTGTGGTACACGGGCCCCGGCACCAACCAGGCCAGCTGGACCCAGGCCCTGACGGCGCTCTTGACCGTCTCGACGGTCGAGGATTTCTGGGGGTAAGTCAAGTCAAACAATGGTCCCAGAGGCCAGCGAGTTCGATTCTCGCCAGGCCGCCGGTTCTTATACGACTCGGGTCCCCGATCGGCGGCCGACGGGCTCGTGTCGTCGTCCCACTGCCCTGTGCCGATCCCCCGTGCTCACGCTCAAGTGTTCTGGTGTGCTAATGATCATGTCTTTTTTATTTTCTCTTCATGCTTGGTCTCGGGTATCATAACGTCTTCCTGACGACGCGTCTCCATACCTAGTGCGTACAACAACATCCTGCCGGTGCGCGATCTCGAGATGGGCTCGTCGTATTACTTCTTCAAGGAAGGCGTGAAGCCTGAGTGGGAGGACACGTACAACTCGAACGGTGGTGCATGGACGATCCAATTCCCTGCGCGCCTGCCGCACCAGGACGACCTCTTCCTCAACACCCTGCTCGCCATGATCGGCGCCAGCTTCCAGCGCCACGACGAGATTTGCGGCATTATCTTCGCTGCGCGCCGCATGCAGAACCGCTTGTCGCTCTGGACAAAGACCGCCTCCGATCAGGAGGCCCAGGAGTCGCTTGGCCAGCAGCTCCGCGAGCTGCTCCAGTGCGAAGCCGGTGCGCTGGCCTACAAGGGCCACATGGTCACCTCGCACAAGGAGCGGGCCCTCTACACGGTCTAGGGACCAATGAGACCCTCCGGACCTTCCAGACTCTTCTGATGATGTATTGATACATTCGCCCTGATTCCATTTCATACTCCACCCCATCTGTTTCTTGTTTTCTTGTTTCGTTGGCGGGCGGTTCTTTCAACCAAGGGCCCCCCGCTCTCAACGGTTTTGTTTAATTGCTACTGTTTGGCACTCTCCCCCTCTCTCTTGGCATCCTGCAACATAATGTGACGTGCGTTTTCTTCAAGCCAAACATCATGGCAACGACGAGGTTTCCGCAGAGCCGGCTACGGTCCCAGCCACGGTCTGCAGCGCGCGCTCGACACTCGCCATCGCAGGCTCTAGCAGCTCTTCGCCCGCCGTGGGGCCGGTTTCGCAGAAGGCCTTCATGTCGCGCCGCAGGTTCTCCAGCATCGTCGTCAGCCGCAGCCGCTTCGCCGCAGCCGCCTCGCTCTCGACTTCGGGCTGCGCCTTCGCGTTGTCACGCGTCACGCCGTCTGCGTCCGCCGCATGGCTCACGTCGGCCCGCGTCCGCTTCGCCAGCACCAGCGGGTAGAAATGTCGCAGAATCTCCTGCACCGAGTTGTGGAAATGCTTGATGTTCTTGACGTGCGTCGACGTCAGGATCTCCGGGTTCGACGGTCGCGGCTCCTTGGCGTCGGCCGCATCCGCTCCCGGTGGCGCGACGGCCGCAGCAGCGGCTGCGGCGCTGGCCGCCGCGCGGGCTTCTTTGGTCTGGAAGCGGAACGTGTTGTAGCCGCCGCCCAGCGCGGAGATGGCCGCGGCGTTCGTCTTGCGGATGTACGCGGGAGCGCCCGGCGGGATCCGCGCAAGTCGGCGGTCCTGCCGCTCGCGGCCGCGGCGCAACGCTTCGCGCGCCTCTTCGGTCATCTGCGTCGAGATCAGCAGCGACTCGAGTGGCAGCCCCGGGCGGCACGGCAGCGTCTCGTAGTGGTCTTCCCAGAAGGCCTTCACGATCTTGGCGCGTTTCTCGGGCGGAACGTCGAGCAACCAGTCCTCGGCGGCCGCCGCCTCGGCACCACCGGCATCGGCGGCGGCGGCGGCGGCATCGCCATTCTGCGCCGCGCTGCGGTTGCCTGCTTGAGCTGCGTTCTGGAGCTGCGAGAAGTAGCGGCTCGGGTCGTCGATGTTGAGCGGCATAAAGTGGCTTGGCTTCGGCTGCGAGAGGTCCTCGAGGGTGGTTTCGTCCATAAAGCGTCGCGAGCGCTCCTCGGCGCTGATGATGCCCGTGGCGGAGCCCTCCTTCCTGCGGCCCGACTGGACGCCGACGGGCGGGCCGACCGAAGAGCCGACGCCGTTCGAAAGCACGATCTCCGAGTGGTGGTTGAAGCGTCGGATCAGCGACAGACTCTTCTTGTCGCGGCCCGGAATCATGGTAAAGTCGGGCCGCGTCATCGTGTTCATGTGGTCTTCCTTGGTCGTCGAGAGATCGAGCAGCTGGAACACATTGAAATCGTCCGCTTCCTGCTGGCGCTGCTTCGCCTCGCCGCCGTTCGCAAGCGCCTGCTCCTGGGCCCGCTCTTCTTCCAGCTTAAGGTACTGATCGAACTGGGTCATGCGGCCCGTCGGGCCGTCAGCATGCTTGTTGAGCCCCAGCGTGCGCTGGCGGTGGAAGTAGCGCGACTGGAAGTACTGCGTCCAGAACTCCTTCTGCGAGAGCTTATCGGGCACCGTCGACAAGTACGCCGAGTGGACCAGCGGGTGTGCCAGGAAGATCGCATGAATGATCTCGGGCGTGAGGGTGAACCGCAGCTCGGAGCTCTCCGAGGCCTCGGGCCGGATCTCCGCCAGCGTCTTGCTTGTCAGCCCCTTCGCTTGCCGGTTCAGCCACATCTGCTGCTCCAACAAGTCGCCGCGGCCCTGCCAGAACTCTTCTTCTGACACCAGCCCCGACTGGACGAGGTCGTTGTGCAGCTGCCGCAGATGCGGATTGGACGCGAGCAGCGCCATCCGGATCTGAATCTCTTCCTCGGACAGCACCTTCTCGGGCGGCGGCGGCGGCGGCAGCGGCAGGCGCGTCGTGCCGCGCGGCCCCGCACTCGCCGCAGCGTTGCCGCTGGGAGACCGCGCCTTCAGCAGCGCCGTGGCGATGGTCTTCACGACAGCGTCGCGGTTCGCCAGCGCCGCGGCAGGCGTGTCGCCCGTGAACCGGAACACGAGCCCCGCCGCGGCCGCGGCGCGCGCGCTGTCCGCCTCGCCGGCGGCCGCCGACGAAGCCCGCGGCACGATCTTGAGGTTGACATGCGCGCTGCCCTCCTTGCTGACCTGCTGACGCTCGATCGCTACCAGCGGCAGGCGGTAGTCGGGGGTCCGCGAGACCTCGGCCTGCCACAGCAGCTCCGTCGCCGTCACGAGGAGATGGCCCGGGTGCCTCTTGAACTGCGTCGGCACCCGCAGGGTCGCCGCGTCGGCGATCGATGGGCCGGGCGCGGGCGCGGCAGACGGCAGCGACGACGACGGCTCGGCGGCCGTCCTGACCGGCGAAGCCCCAGCCATCGCGATTCGCGCGGTGAGCTCGCGCGGCAAGGCACTGGGGGCTGCCACGTGGCCCCGTCCAAACGGCGACGGCCCGACGGCGCTCACGACCGAAGCGTCCCGCGGGACCGGGGGAAAGCGGCGACGGTCGACTCAATGAGGTCTCGGGAAACTACAGCCGTCTCGTTATTCGTCGTCGTGGAGACCATGCGAGCCAGCGCTCTTAGGAGGCCTGGTCGGAGGGCTGCAGGGCGGAAACCGTGGTGTGCGTGCGTGTATGTCGGGCCGAAGCGGCAAAAAAGGTGCACGAAAGCGAAACGTATCGCGCAGAGCCTGTCAAGTCAGGATGCGACCAGGCCAAAAGCGCCCAGGGCCCTACAATAAGTTGCCATACGTGATGATACTCCGACACACGTCTTCACGACCACGCGATCTCCCGCGTTGGTCGCGGTACGCAAGGAAGGCGAGCGCTGAAATGGCCTTCTCCGCCCTTTTGCGCTTCGTCGGGGCGTTGTGGCGCCACGGGCGGCAGCGACCCCACCACGCCATCGATTGGCCGGATGATCCCCCGCCGTCCCCCGTCGCCGCTCACCGCTGGAGGCCGCTGCGCGTGGTTTCGTCTTCCCTTCCATCGGTGCACCCTGTCCCGCTGACGTGACGGTCTGCATGATACCTCCATCAGGTCACAATGCCGTTATACCCATCCCTCGTTTCCGTTCGAGGCATACTCGCCCATCCCTTGATCATCGTGATCAAAATTCATTATCATTGAATCATCAGCATCCTGGGCACAGCCCTGGATGGAATCGGAGTCCATCGGGGGGGAAAAAAAGGACATAACCGTGGCCATGGCCTTGCCAAACCTCGCGCCCGTCGCTCTAGTATAGGATGCGCGTGTTGATGGCCTCGTCGATCTTGCTCAGCGACATGTAGAGTTGGGCGAGGGTCTTGTCGTTCGGGATGACGACGTCGGCCATGAAGTAAGCGACGGCGCCGTTGGAGTCACTAATCTGTTTCTCGATGTTGTAGTCCGAGAGGATCTTGTTGATTTGCTTCAACACGCCGGGCACGTTGCGGTGGCAGTTGATGATGCGGGCGGTCTCGACAGTCGTCGTCGACGGCCGCAGATCGGTCTCCGGGAAGTTGACCGCGTTGAGGGTGCAGCCCGTGTTGACGAACTTGGTGAGCGCGGCGCCGACCTCGACACCGATCGCGTATTGCGCCTCCTCGGTGCTGCCGCCGATGTGCGGCGTGAGAATCGTGTTGGGGCACCCGCGCAGCGGGTTCTCCCACCCGGCGCCGTTGGCCAGCGGCTCCGAGGGGTACACGTCCACCGCGGCGCCCGCGAGATGGCCGCTACGCAGGGCCTCGGCGAGCGCCTCGATGTCGACGACGGTGCCGCGGCTCGCGTTGATGAGGTAAGCGCCCTTCTTCATGCGCATGAGCTCCTCGCGCGTGATCATATTGCGCGTCTCGGGTGTGTCGGGCACGTGCAGCGTCACAAAATCGGCCTGCTCGAGGACTTCGTCCAGCGTGTCCATGGGCTGCGCCGTGCCGAGCGGCATGATCTGGAGCACATCGAAGAAAATGACTTTCATGCCCATCGCGTCGGCCATCACGGACAGCTGCGTGCCGATGTGACCGTACCCGACAATGCCGAGGGTCTTGCTGCGGATCTCGCGGCACCCGGCACTCTTCTTCTGCCAGTTGCCGTCATGCATCTCACGGACGCGGTCGGCGATCTGGCGCGCGAGACAGACAACCTCGGCCATCACGAGCTCCGCAACACTGCGGCTGTTGCTGAAGGGGCTGTTGAAGACGCAGATGCCCTTCTGAGCCGCATAGTCGAGGTCGACCTGGTTCGTGCCGATGCAGAAGCATCCGATCGCCTGGAGCTTCTTGGCGTGCTGCAGCACCTCGGCCGTGAGCTGCGTCTTGGACCGGATCCCGACGACGTGCACGTGCGCGATCTTCTCGATCAGCTGCTCCACGGGCAGCGCCTTCACGTGATACTCGACCTGGTACCCGGCCTTCGTGAGCAGCTCCACGCCGGTCTCGGCGACGCCCTCGAGCAAGAGCACCTTGATCTCGCCACGGTCGAAGGGCTTCAGCACGCGCGCCGGCGTGTTGCTGATTGAGCGGCGACGGCGCCGCGGCGTGTCGGGTGCCGACCCGATCGTCCCAGCGCTCGCGCTCTCGATGATGCCGCTCACCTGCTGGTGGCGCAGCGGCGCGTCCGGATACCGCGGGCCGCCTTGCAACAGCGCGTTGTCAGCGCCTTCGTTAGCAGCCGCCATCGCGAGGCTGGCGAGAGATCGCTGGCTAGGAGGGGGAACAAAAGAGCAAAAAAGATATCACGGCACGAGGAAGCAAATGTGTCGGCGATCTGTAAGTTGGTGGATCGGGTGAATCGAATGCGATCACATCAAATCGAATCAGATCGTGGTCAAGAAAATGAATGAACGTGCAAAGCGTCCAGTCGGCCGCCAATCGCGCTATCGATCAGATCATGCTGCGATCCCTCGTCTCCGTGCACCGACTCCTGCTGGCGATCCCTGATGCCCGGGAGACGCGGCAACGCCCATCGAATTCCCAAGACCCCTTCGCGAAGGGCTTTTATGGAAGGGCCCTGGCCGTCCGGGATCCACGAGCATCCGCGCGTCGTCCCCCTTCTCCCGAGGGGGTGCTGGGGAGGCGCGCCGCCTGATGGATGCCGCGCCGCGCTGCGATGCACATGCACATGCGCATGCGCCCCGAGTCTTTCAGGGACGGCTCCCCGTCGCGGCGGCGGCGGAGCCCGACCGCGGCTCGGGCTGCATGCATGCATCCGTCCATCCTGTGCGCCTGCTGCTGCTTCTGTGATGGCGGCAGCCGGCGACGGTCGCGACCGGACGCCATGCCGGACACGGGATGCGAATGCGCGCCGCGTCGAGGCAACGCGACGCGACGCGACGCGGATCGCGCGAGCAACAACTCCTTCCGCGCACCCGTGGGCGAGCCGACGGCGACGGCGACCCCGGACCCCATCCGGCGCCAGCGACCGGCGCGGCCTGCCATCCATCACTCCCGCCGTCCGCCGCCCATGCGCCAGGGCGCTCACCGCGGTCGTCGCCACACCAACCTGAGCAGCCGCGTCGACCATCACGGCGGCCACGCACGACACTGCGCGCCGGCGCAGCCGCGGGGCGTGGACGGCCGGCGTGGATCGGTGTGTTGGGGAGAAGGCGGGCAGGCGGCGCACACCGCCAAGACGAGGAGCATTCGCCGGGCTTTCGCGGGCGGAGGCGACGGCAGCGGCGGTCGTCCTGGACAGGATGTGCAGCTGCAATCATGCGGACCTGCGGATCAAAAAGCATCGACTGCGACTAAGGAGGCGGGGCCCGATGAGTCAGCAGCTGTTACGTCGATGCATGCTGAATGATGATTCTGATTTTCTACTTTTTTGGCATTACATTGAGTTTATCGCGGTCGTCCATATATTGAGCCAATGCGCACACCAATCTTTGGTGGTGCCCCCCGGGGGTCCCCCCAAAGCAGTGAGCATTTTGGTTCAGTATCGGATGACTTTGCCGACCCGGGGCCACAACCTGGTTGGCTCCGGGTTGCGGCACAACGCTATCGGTCTGGCGGGTAAGGCCAGGCAGCGTCGGGTGGTCAACGCGGCATGGAGGTCGCGGTTCCCAACCTTGCCGAGGGTGGCTTCATTGCCGTTGGTAGCTTCATACCACAGCAACCCTCGGTCCACGATTCCCTGGCGCCGGCGTTGACGGGGTTTCAGGATCACATTCGTCGGGGCATGCACCCGGGTCTTGCCGACCGGAGTGGCCGGCGTCGGCTCGGCCGCGGAAGCACCCGCGCCAGCTCGGCGGGGCGGGTTGATCCGCGTTGGCGCGGCCGAGTGAGCGCTCGCCCCACTCCTGCAGACGGGGTTCACGGCCGCAGGCGCGGTTACAGGAACGCTTGTCCGAGATGCGCGAGGGTGGTCGCCCATTGCTCTGGCGGAATCATGACCTTGAAGGTCTTGCGGGTGCAGGTCACCCGCTTGAGCTCCATCGACAGTGACATGGCCGCACTGCGGCGACACCCCCACCGAGGCGCTCGTCCCGGTGTCGCAGGACAAGTTGAAAGTTCCATCAGTAGGGATCATGCGACGTGATCATGCGACGGGCGCGCCACGGGGTTTCAGAGCAGGGGCGACGTGATGTGGGAACGACTCGGACGAGCCTGGGCCATGTCGCAGAGGAAGGCGCTCCGCGGGCGCAGCATGGGCGGCTCCGAATAAGGGCTACCTCTCAATTCGGCCTAATGAGGCTCCGCTAACAAGGGAGCGAGCAACAGGCGCCGCCGAACAAGCGAATACGCAACACCGCTAGATCCCTGGATGCGAGGCCACGAAGTCGGCGCTCAAGTATAAAGGGCTGGCCAGATCGCCCTGATCTGGCCATGACCACGAAGTCAGGACTCTTGAGCAGCTAGACTCACTGGGCCTCGTTACCGGTACCTCTCTATCTATCTTATGCTTTTAGCCTTATACATCCGCCTTTACGCCAAGCCACCTCGTCTGACGAAAATCCACCGACATTTGGGGGGAGATGCGGGGTAGCCTGTTCTTGCCGACTACTATCTAGTGAGTATAGCCCACGTATCCGAATTGCAACTGCGGTCAAGCTCCCAAGAATCCAACATGTCCAGCACGAACCTGGAAGAACCCCGAGGAAATAATGCGATTGACGGTTCTGCCCACGCCAACGAAGGCATGGCCGACGTATTAGCCCAAGAAGCGAGGCAAGACGTGTAAGACGACGATCGGAATGGCAAGCAGGCCAACGAGCCCGATTCCACAAGAAACCATGAAAAAAATCAAAGTAAGAATGGGGAGCAAGACAGGAAGCGGAAGGGTCGGCATTAGGAAGGTACCATGCGCTGAGCCTTGTCGAGCACTGACTCCAGATTACTGAGCTGATGGCTCAAGCGCCGCATATCGCTAAAGGGGCTTTTGCGCGGCGCCGAGGCACCGTGGTGGCCGCCCAGGAGACCGGGCTGGTCGTCACTCTCGTCGGCCGGATGCCCGTACGCGTCCAGGCTCAGGTCGTCGGTGCCCGTGCCCGTGGGGCGCTCGCTCGTGAGACCGTGGTCCAGCGGCATCGCGTCTCCCAGCGACTGGGACACGAGGTCCGCGTCGGACAGATCGAACGTCGAGTGCGCCGGCGGCGCCGTCGCCGGAGCCGTCGCCGCCGCCGCGTGCGTGACGGCGGCCGGGGCCGGGGCCGATCGCGGCGACCCGGCGTCGTGGGGCAGCTGCGGCCCCGCGGACCGCGGCGTCACATAGGGGCTGCTGGTGCTCGGGCCCGCCGGCGGAATGATGGACATGACGGGCGGCACGTACCGGCTTGGCGACACGGTCGCGGGATGCACGGCAGAATGGGCCACGGGCGCGGCGGGCGTGGTCGTGGTCGTCGCCGTGGTCGTCGCGCCGGCGGACGGCGGCGGCGGCAAGGGTTGCGTGACGAAGGGGTTGGGCATGAGGTCCTGGCGCGGCAGCATCGGGGGCGAGCGGGGCCGGACGGTGCCGAGCGCATTGATCGCCGCACTGAGAACTTCCGCGGGCGACCGGACCTCGGGCCCGAGACGGAGCAGGTTGCGGATGCGCACGAGCGACGAGTCAGTCTCGGCCCAGAAGGCGTAGAGGTCGTTCATACTAGCCTTGACTTCGTCGAGGCGCGCGACTTCGAAGAGGTTCTGGAAGTGGCGGACGGCGTCGACGCTCGGCTGCGCATCGGGCGGAAGCTCGGGCAGGCGGCCGCGGCTGATCTCGAGCAGCGTCTGGATCTTGCCGGGCACCTGGTGCTCGTGGTCGACATCGAGCAGCTGGATCTGGGCGATCTGCCACTGCCGGAGCTTCACGGCTTTGTCGACATACGCGCGGACTTCCTTGAGCGTCGTCTCGAGTTTGTTCACCGGCAGCGTCATGGACTCGCCGCCCGGCGACGTATCGTCGCTACCGCGCGACGGCGCGACGCCCCAGACGGCGGCATCGACGCCCATGATGAAGGCCTGCAGCTGCGGCAGCAGCAGCACGACCGCTTCGAACGACCGCAGGCTGTGGTCGAAATGATCCATGTCGCGGATCATGAGCTGGCGGCATACCTGTTTCAGGCGCTCCTGCGCTTCTTCGCGCGACAGCGCGTCAACCTTGTAGAGCTTGAGCTGATAGTCGCGCTTGTCGCGCCGGATCGCGTCGCGCGTCGACAGACCCGACGCCGTGCGGAACAGCGGCGTCTTGCCGTCGACGTGGCCCGTCGCGGAGAGCGGGCCCGGCCCGTCGCGGGCCTCGCCGTCGGCGTGCGGATCGGCATCCAGTGACGCACGGCGCGGCTCGGACCGCGACGCGGCATGGCGGCGCGACGGCGGCGAGCCGGCCGCGTCCTGCGTGTCGTGGTAGGGCTGCGCAAGCAGCTTGAGCTTGAGTAGATCGATGGTATCGAGCGCGTTGCGGAAATGCGTGCGAGTGTCGCGCAGCTCGCGCTGCAGCGTCACGACGTCGTTCGACAAGGCCGCGACATCGGGTTCGCCCGGTGCGCTTGCGTCAGGCGCGGCAGGCACGGCCGACCCGGACTGGCGCGATGGGTCGCGCACGCCCAAGGCCGTCAACTTGGCGGCTACCTGGGCTTTGACCTGGGTCTCCACCTGGGTCTGGACCTGCGCTTGGGCCTGGTTGACGGCGTCGACGAGTTGCTGAATATCGGCGCGGTGGCGCTCCGCTTCCTTGGTCTGCGTTGCGTGGAACTCGTCCATGTTCGCCTGGAGTCGCGTTTCGTAAAGTCCGATGAGTTCGCGGATCTTGGCGTCCAGTCCGATCTGGACGAGGTTCTTCATGTCGCGCTCGGTCAAGCCCGGACCCGATGCCGGGTCCTGGAGACTCTGCATACTCGAGAACCCGCTGCTCTGCGCTAGGGAGTACTGTGAGCGTGATGCCATGAGGTGCCGCAGCCGGCTGACTTCGGCCTCCTTATTCTCGAGCTGGATCTCCACGGCGCGGTGCATACTCCGCGTGGTCTGGAGCTGCGTCTCGGTATCGGAGAGCTGCTGCTGCAGCGTCGTGGCGCGCTGCTTCTGCTCGACGAGCGCGTTGCGCAAGTCTGCAATGATATCAAACTCCGACGGCCGCGCATGCGATCCAGCCAGCGACGACTTCAGATGCCCGGCTTTCACCTCCTGATGGATCACCGTCAGCAGCTGCTGGTACTTGCCGGCTTTGCGCTCGTTCTCTTCCATGAGCTCCTTCACCGAGGTATGAATGCCTTGGACCATCTTGAGGGACAGCTTGGCGTCGTTGGGGTACGGGCTGACCTCGGCAAGCGTGAGGCTCGGGTGCAGTGGCGAGAACCCGGCGCGCACAAGCTGCTCGCTTAAGGCGTCGAGCTCGTTGGTGACGCTCGCGGGGCGCTGCAGCCGCGACGTCGAACTGGACAGGCTCGTGATCGACGGCCCGAACTCGGCGTCCGAGCCAGGGCGGCCGGGGTCGTGGTCGTGGCTGTGTCCGTGGCCGTGACTATGACCCCGGGCATGGCCCTGCGGGCGGCCGTCGCTCGGCACGCGCGGCGGGTGACGCAACAAGGCTGACGGCGGCGCGCCGTGGCTCCCGTCCCGGCTCCCGTGGCCGCCGCCGCTGCGGGACCCGCTGCGGGCCGAGGCCGACGCGCTGGGCGAGGCGCCCGAGCCGCCGGCGCTCGGGGTGCGCCCGCTGGCCGGCGTCGCGGGCGCCGTGCTCCCGCGCACCGTTTCCTCGAGCAGATGGCGGTACTTGATGAGCGTCTCGTCCGGGTTGATCGTGCTGTTGGCCAGCGCCTCCTCGGCCATCTCCTGGTCGATCGACCGTGTCGGGCTCAGCTGGCGCAGACTGCTGAACGAGGGGATCGGGGACGCGTCGGCGCGGGGTGGTTTGGCAGCCGATGCGGCGCCGCCGTGGGCGGAAGCACCGCCCAAGCCCCTCAGTGCCGTCGTCGTGGTCGTCTGGTCCGACGACACGAACGATGGCGAACGCCACGAAATTCAAAGCATCCGCATGGATATCAACCAAAAAGAAAGAAACATGCATGTGTAAGTCACACATAAATCATTCATAACGATGGCATCGACAGTCACGCGTATACCATCGAGGAGCTTACCTTTTCGGTGGCCGACGCGGGCCGTCCGCTCTTGCGGAAGACGTCCGACGACGCCTCGATCGAGTGGATCGCGGGGGAGGACTCGGCTCGGGGCGGGCGGCCGCGGACCGGCGACGCGCTGCTGCTGCGCTTGCCAGGGCTGCCCGCGGCGCTCGCATTGTCTCTGCTGAACGAGCCGAGGTCCGAGTCGAAATCGCGGCGCAGCGCATCGTAGTCGACCGTGTTCTCGACGCCCGACCCGCTCAGCAGATAGCGCACGAACTCGGACCCGCCGGACCGCACCGAGAGGTCCGCGTCGCGGCTCGATGCCGTCGGCGCGCCCGAGATGGTATGCGTCGTCGTCATCGTCGTTGCCGTCATGGTCGCTGTCGCCGTCGCCGTCGCCGTCGGGATCTCCGCCGGGCGCTTCAGCCCGCTCTGCAGGGCGGCCTGCTGCAGCTCCGCCATCTCGCGGGACAGGTCTTCAAACGACGCCATGGCGGCCGCTCAGCGCCGCGCGTGACTCGTGGCGACGGCGCGTGGCTCGTGGCTCGTCGCGCGTGGCTCGTGGCACGTCGCACGTGGCGCGTGACAACGGCGTGTAGACGCAGCCTGCGCGAGCGGGTCGTTAACAGCCCCGTCGGAGCGGCGCGGCAGTCGCGCGGTGGCGCGACACGCGTCGGGCAAGCTGGGGCAGCCAAGCAAGTGGTCGTCGTGGGTCGTACCAGTGCTGGCGGAGGCTGGAGTGACCGCGCCGCACCGCTGTCAGGGTCGCCGGATATGCGTGGTATGCGTGGTATGAGGCCCGGAGGGCGGCGGAGCTTGCGGGAACGGCGGCTCCAGGCGGCGGAGGAGATCTCCGAAGGAAAGAAAACGCGTCTCGTCGCCGCAAAGTCAAACGCCCCAAAGTCTGCTGCACCGTGGCCCACCCTGGCGAGTCGTCGGGGATCGCGGCTGCGGCACCGGCAACGAGAGGACGGGACGGCGGCGGCGCCACGTCGATGTGCCACGTGCCTCCGCGCTCGTCCGAGTCTGAGTCCACCCAAGCGACGCGCGGATCGTCGGTTCCCATCTGTCGACGCCACGGGCGCGGCCCTCACGGCCCAACTGCCGCGCCATCGGCGGCCGCCTGCACACCCAAGCACCGCGCCGCGCCCGTGCGTCGACGGCGATAGTCCGCCTTAAGCGTCGCACCTCGTGTGTCACACGGCCGGTCCGCCATTGGCCGGCGGCGGCTGATGCGGCGGCCGATGCGGCGGCCGCGGCGGCACCAGCGCGCCCACGCCACAGCCGCCGTTGTCTATGGGGCGCACGGTCGCTCGCGGCTGCGCCACCCACGGCCGCCCATGCCCGCGGCGCCCGCCGCCTTAAAGCAAAACCACGATCGGCATCAACCCCATCAGGGTGACGCGAGACGGCGGCAACGATGTGAGCTGAGTTCTTGAAAAGAGCCGCGATCCTCCTTACTGAGGGTCATTTGCTCCGCCACGGATGGCCGATCATGGGATGACGTTCTGTCACTCACGAGCCACGCCTCCCATCAAGATGCCAGACGACTCAATCGAAAGGGATCCACTCGTCCCGCCAGCTGGAATTGATGTCTTTCACTCGCGCAATCTGATGCCACTGAGTTTCACTGCGTTGGCTTTCGTGAGACGGTCCTGCGTTCATACGACGCGTCGGCGTCGACATCGGCATTGCTGCGCCGAGACGGAATGCCATCATCTAGCCGCCGCCGCCCGCGAAAAGAGTGAAAGACCGATTGACATGCCACGGCCAGGCCCCGACCCGACTGTGGCGCGGGTGCTTGGAGCTCGCTTGGAGGCGGTGCCGACAGCTGCTTCGGCTGGCGACGAGCGGCGGCGGCCGCCGGCCGTGGCGGGTCAGCGGCGGCCCGTGGAGAGGCCGAGGGTCCAGCTGTCGAGATGGCGCCGTGGCGGGTCAGATGCATCGAGTATAAACGACGAATCAAGAAAAAACAAGGTGCACCACATGAGCACGTGTTGGCCATCGCCCAGACCACTGCCCAGAGAGGATCACCCATGACGGCCCCTGACGCCTGTCATACTGCATGTCGGTATCAGCGACGGCAAGCACCGAAGTCGGAGAAGCCGAGGAGCGCGGCGCCTCCTCTCTCTCGCCTTGTCTCGCCGACGGGATTTTCCGTCAATCAATACCCCCGTTGCTTCCAGACCTCGGCTGCTTCATTCTCTGACGCCAGCAACGATCGCCGCTGTTCAATACCTCCTGTGCCGGCCGCATCCACGGCCGTACTCTGCGTGCCCTCCCACGGCCACCGCGAGATACAAACCTTTCAGGTCCCCTTGAGCCAGTTCCCGGCGCCTGGCCGGGCGCATACTCGCCGCTTTCGCCCCTCGTGACCGCGGGCGTACTCGCAAGCGCCTACGCCAGCGCCGCTCGGGATGTCGAGCCGCGGTCTGAAGCGCGAAGAGCGCACGGCCCTGCTTGCCAAATCCAAGAACCGCAACCGCATCGCCGAGTACCAGCAGGCGGACAGCGACGATGCCGACGATGCGCTGTACGATGAGGTCGATGAACGCGAGTATGGCGCGCTGCGCCGCCACGGCATGATCGACACCTTTGTTGTCGACGACGACGGCGGCGGGTATGCGGACTACGGTCAAGACGACAACGGCAGCGATCCTGACGCCGACGACGACGACCGCGCCAGTGGCCGCGGCGGCAAGCGCAAGCGCAAGCGACCCTCGCCGAACGAAGCGAACCCGCTCATGTCCATGTTCTCCAAGAGCAAGCTGAAGCCCAAGAAGCTCGTCAGCGCCGGCGGCATGAGCACGGTGTCAGCTTCGGACGCGCCCGAGAAGGACAACGATTTCATGGCGGGCATCTTCGACGGTCTGGATCAGGAAGTCGCGTCGCATCAGCAGCTCACGCAGAGCAAGAAACCCAAGATCGCACCGCCGCCGGTCGTCCCTGCCACGGCGGCGCCCGCGGCTGCGCACCCGTCGTGGTTGACAGCCGACGCCGACGCCGACGCTGCCGCGGCGTCCCAGACGTTCGACGACAACGCCACAGGTCAACTGGACATCGATGTTTACGGCGAAAACGATGAAGCCGCGCTGTCTGGAGACATGAACACGGGCGTCGATTCGCAGCCACATACCGCGCCGCATCGCCACGCCGGAAAAGAACCCAACGATGACGACGACGACGACGACGACGATGACCAAGACCGGCCCACGTCCGGCATTGCTGTCAAGCAGCTGAGCCACGGCCGCCGGCCTACGAGCGCGGCTGCGCGCAGGATCGGCATCCAGCTGTCGGCGGCGATCACGCGCGAGTCACCGGCGTCGGCGGCCTCAGGGCGTTCCCGGTCCTCGGGTGATCCGCCGTCCACGAGTGCCTCGCCGTCGAAAGAACGTGCGTCCGCGGCCGCCGCCGCGGGGATTAGCGACGGCTGGGACAGCGTCAAGACGCAGTTCGTGGGCACCCCAACGACACCGAACCCGACGACGGCGGCGCCGATGCTGCTGGACCGCGTGGATTCGGGCGTGACGCTCGGCGCGTCGCATTACACGCCGGCTTACATGGCCGAGCACGTGTTCGAATCTGACGGCGCGCTTTACTTTTACTGGCTCGATCTGATCGAGGTCGCGTCAGTGCTCTACATGTTCGGCAAGGTCTGGTCGCGCGAATCCCAAAGCTATGCGAGCTGCTGTCTCCAAATCAAGGGCATGCAGCGCAACGTGTTCCTCCTTTTCCGCGACAAGCTGCAGCCGGCGACGACCGCCGACGCCGCGACGGATGAGGACGAGCAGCCGCAGGAGGCCGTTACGATGGCGCATGTCTTTTCCGAGTTCAACCAGCTTCGCAAACCGCACAAGATCGGTGAGTTCAAAAGCAAAGTGGTCGACCGCAAGTATGCGTTCGAGACGGCTGGGATCCCCGCGCAGGGCCAGTACCTCAAGGTCGTCTACCCGTTCACGGACCCGGCGCTGCCCATGGACCTGCAGGGCAAGAGCTTCAGCCATGCGTTCGGCACGACGACGAGCGCCGTGGAACTGTTCCTGCGCAAGCGGCGGCTGATGGGCCCGCAGTGGCTCAAAATCGCGGGCGCCCAGACGCGCACGAGCGCGCCCATCAGCTGGTGCAAGATGGAAGTCGAGATCGCGTCTCCCAAACAGGTCGTCCTCGTCCGCGGGGACATGGACAAGACGCCGTTCGCGGCGCCGCCGCCGCTGACAGTCATGGCGCTGAGTATCCGGACGGTCACGAACCCCGCAAAGCACGTGAAGGAAGTCGTCGCGGTCGCGGCCCACCTTTACGACCATGTACCGCTGGATGCGCCCTTCGACCCGCGCCACCCGCGGTCGCGACCGCAGCGAGTGATCAGTCTGCGGCAGCTCGGCAGCGCGCCGTGGCCGCTGCATTTCGAGCAAGCGCTCAAGTCGAACGAGCTCGGCCCCACCGTGCTGCTGGGGAACGAGATGGGCCTGCTGAGCTTTCTGATGGCTAAGATCCACCGCGCTGACCCGGACGTGATTGTCGGCCACAACTACATCGACTTTGATCTGGATGTGCTGCTGCACCGCATGCAGACGCTCAAGCTCGACCAGTGGAGCAAGCTTGGCCGGCTACGGCGGACGCGATGGCCCAAGCTGCAGTCCGGCGGCGCCGGTATGGGCGACTCGACGGCTGCCGAACGACAGGTCTCTGCGGGCCGCATCATGTGCGATACCTACCGCGCCGCCCAGGAGCACATCCGTGCCAAGCAGTACAGTCTGACCTATCTCGCCCAGACGGAGCTGAAGCTGGCGCGTCAGGACATCGATTTCGAGGCGACAGCCTCCTACTTTGAGTCCAGCGAGAAGCTCCTGCATATGCTGAAGCACGCCGAGTACGACTGCTTCCTCACGTTCTCGCTCATGAACAAGCTCCAGATCCTGCCGCTCACCCGGCAGCTGACGAACCTCGCGGGTAATTTGTGGTCGCGCACGGTCGCGGGCGCCCGCTCCGAGCGCAACGAGTACCTGCTGCTGCACGAGTTCCACAACCGCAAGTACTTGGTGCCGGACCGCGCGCCCTTTGGCAGCAAGGAAGCATCCCTCGTCCGAACCGATGAGGCCGGCGCAGACGCCGGTAACGCGAACGCGAATGCCGGGAAGGGCCGTCGCAAGCCCGCGTATGCGGGCGGTCTTGTGCTGGAACCGCGTAAAGGGTTCTACGACCGGTACGTGTTGGTGCTCGACTTCAATAGTCTGTACCCGTCGATCATCCAGGAGTTCAACATCTGTTTCACGACGGTTCAGCGCGACGAAAACACGACCTGCCCTGACGTGCCTGACTCCGCTGCGGAGCGCGGCGTGCTGCCCATGGTTCTGGAGAGTCTCGTGCGTCGTCGCCGTGAGGTGAAGCAGCTGATGAAGGAAGACGGTCTTTCGCAAGACAAGTACATGCAGTATGACATCCGTCAGAAAGCAATCAAGCTGACGGCGAACTCGATGTACGGCTGTCTCGGGTTCAGCATGTCGCGGTTCTACGCGAAACCGCTGGCGGTGCTGATCACGAGCAAAGGCCGTGAGATTCTGCAGAACACAGTCGATCTCGCTGGCCAGAACGGGTTCGATGTGATTTACGGCGACACGGATTCGATCATGATCCACACCAACACGTTCAACTACGCCGAAGTCAAAAAGATGGGCATGGAGCTTCAGAAGCTGGTCAACAAGCGCTACAAGCTGTTAGAGATCGAGACGGATGCCATCTTCCAGCGCATGCTGCTCCTCAAAAAGAAAAAGTATGCCGCCCTGAAGGTCACCAACGACCGGGGGCCCACGATCGAGACGGTGCTAGAGATGAAGGGCCTGGACCTAGTGCGTCGCGACTGGTGCCAGCTCTCAATCGAGACCTCCACGTACGTACTGAACAAGCTCTTCTTGATGGAGTCATCAGCCTCGGACGCGCCGAAGCGGGGCACGAGCGCCTCGCCACCGCCGAACGGCGAGTCCGGCGAGGCGGCGGCCGTCGAAACCGACGATGCGCTGCAAGCGATCCATGCCTACTTGACGCACGTCGGCGAAGCCGTCCGCGAAGGCCGAACGCCGATCACCAAGTTCATCATCTACAAAAACCTCACCAAGAATCCGAACGAGTATCCCGACCAAAAATCACAGCCCCACGTGCAAGTCGCGCTGCGCGCCGTGTCCCGCGGCAAGCAGATGCGTGCCGGCGACACGGTCCCGTACATCGTGTGCAAGCAGGAGTCGCCCGACGTGCCCGGGCTCGCGGGCCGCGCGTGGCACCCGGACGACGTGATGAAGCCGGGCAGCGGCCTCGACGTCGACACGGAGTGGTACCTCTCGACCCAGGTGCATCCGCCGGTCGCGCGTCTCTGCGGCGTCATTGAGGGCACCGACAGCGCACTGCTGGCCGAGTGCATGGGCCTCGACCCCCAAAAGTACCAAAAGCACGGTGGCGCCGGCGGTACCGGCGGCGGCGACGCCCTCGGGTGGGGCGGCGAGAGCGGGTTCGTGCTCCGCAGCCAGCTCTCGGACGAAGAGCGCTTCCGGGACGCGGAACCCTGGCAGGTCGTGTGCTTCGGCTGCCAGACAGCCACGCCCTTTCGCGGCCTCGCGTCCTACGACGCGGAGGCGCAGAAGATTGTGGACGGCCTGCTCTGCGGTCACTGCGGTGCACCCCACGTCGTCGCCAGCCTCAGCGTGCAGCTGACGATGGCGATCCGCGCCCACATCGCGCGCTGGTCCAGCCGCGAGCTCGTGTGCGACGACCGCGTTTGCCAGACCATCACGAAGCAGATGTCAGTGTATGGCCGACGCTGCCTCGTGCCCGGGTGCCGCGGCGTCATGGCGTACCGCTACACCGACCGGCAGCTCGCGACCCAGCTGCACTACTACGCGTCGCTGCTCGACCCCGCGCGCTGCCGCGCGGCCGCCAAAACGGCAACGATGGACGCCGATGCGCGCCTGCAGATCAACCGCTTGCTTGATACGTACGAAGCGCAGCCGGCGCTGGTCGCGCCCATGAAGCAGGTTGTCGACCGGTTCATTGCCGTGAACGCCCGTGAACAAGTCGATCTGGGCCACCTCGCGAAACTCGGGCTCTGGGGCAGCTCAGCCGCCAGCCTGATGCTGGCGGGTCCCAACGAAAGCTGATCCGGCCCATGCCACGTCCTGACGGTATCATCCCTGGCCAGCCCTCTTGGGGTTGATGTATGTTTGTGCTGTCGCCTTCGCTGATTCTTGCTGTGACTTGTATCTTTCATCTATCTCATCGCATACTGACCCCTCAGGGTGGTTACCTGGCATACCACATCCGTCTGGCATCGGTGAGCCTATCCACGATGTAGAGGATACCAGGGCGCTAACGCGTCGTATACTCGATGCATGCATGCTGCCGTTGCTGCGGTCAGGGCTCCTGGTGAGTTCGTTCGGGCGCCTGCGTGGGCGCCGACCGGATCGCAACGAGAGGGGACTGAGCTGTGGGTCCTGCGCCCGAACCGCGCGACTGGGCCCTCATGCTTGGAGGTCATCGCGCTCTCCCGTCACGGCGAGCGGCAACGGCGATGCAGACGACGACAGCGACAGTGACAACAGCAACGGCACCCGCCACGGTGAGGGGACGGCGATCGGCCGCGGCCCATGGCCCAGCCTTGCGCGGCGCACTCGGCAGGGGGCTCGACGGTGTGACGCGGGCGGGCTGGCGGGCAAGCGCCATCACGGCCGGCGCATGGCGGGGCGGGGACGGCGCGTACGGTGCGCTCTCGCGTCCGGGGGCCATGGCGATCGCCGGCTGGAGCCGTATGAAACCGCGGATGGTAGATTGAGAGAGACGCTGGACGCTGGAGGTTGAGGGGTCTCGGGCATGGACGCTCCTCACCATGGGTTCCGATCACCCGAGGAACCGAGGAACGGGCTGTCCCCGACGGCCCTGTTCTCCGCTGCATTCATTCATTCTCCGACTAGTGCCCGTGCGCACCCTTCCCTTCCTGGGCGCCCTTTAATTTTAGTTTCATAGACCGTTTTGTTATCCTCCCAGCGTCCTGATTGACCTGAGCCCTGATCCGTGGGCATCGCGATCTCCGACGATCGGCAAGCACTGATCGGCAGAGGATCAAGCTTTCCGTGTAGTAAGCTTTCGGCCGCTTCCCGTAGCGTGCCACCTCGCCTCCGGATCCGGGCCCTGTGCCGCGGCGGTGCGGGTAGCGGGGACCCGACCGCTGGCCCGACCCCGCCCATCGCGGTGCTGATTAGCCCGCAGGCGCCGGTCGCGTCTGCCTTTTCCTCGGCGGCGGACGCCGGAGTCGATGAGCAGGCGCCACGCAGGATGAGCGCACCCGACGTCGTTATCTGGGCAGTGCAGGCGTGCCACACCGAGTCCACGACAGCGGCGTGATTCACAGGATCCTCGGGTCGCTCGGATAGGTCTCATTCCCCGCTTGCGGCACGAGGTGATCGCCATCAGCGGGGATCCTCCCTTAGCGCTGGCTGGGGATCGGATCGCCCGGTTCACGCCACGACAGCGCCGCTGGATGCCTTAAGTCAGGAGATCAGCGTGATCGTGCAGGCTGCGACGAATCCGGCTGGAGCGCGGGGCCGGCCAGCGATGCCGTCCATGGCTGTCACGCGCCCGGCCCCGACGCCTTCGCAGGCGCCCTTCACGCCCTCGTCCAAAGTCACCGCGCTCCTCTCCCAGTGCTCCCTGAACGAGTTCGGCATGCCCGGCCCCCGCATGACGCCCACGCATCCGCTGCGCCACGGTGGCGCCGGGTGCGGGTATGGCACGGGTGGGATGGGTCCCAGCTGCACGCCGAGCGGCGGCCGCGGCGGCTTTGGCGGCGGCGGTTTCCACAGCGGCGGCGGCGGCAGCTTCGGTGTCGGGATGTTGGGCAGCGGCGCGGGAAGCGGCCGCCGGAGCACGATCGCGCCGTGGCCGCCCGCGCCGTCAGTGCATGGTCCGGCGCCTGTCTCACCCGAACTCTACGCCAACCCGTTTCGTCCGGCGCCGCTCGTCGCGTCGCACGACAACGTCTTTCTCGAACAGGATCCCATGATGGCCGCCATGCTGCCGGACGACCCCATCTGCCTCGGCCCACCGGCGGCGGCGGCGGCGGCGATAGCGCCCATGCAGACGGACGCGTCGCCGCCGCCACTCCTGCCGCCCCGTGCGGAGGGCATGGCCCACGATTCCGACGAGGCGGCGCCGCCACCGTCGCGCCATCGGCTGATCCACCGGTTCCATGCGTGCCTCAGCCCGCCGGCCCACGCGTCGGCCATGGTCGCGGGCGGCTCGCCGCCTCCGACTCCCCGGCGAGTCGACGCGCCCCCGGAGCGCATGGTCCTGACCGCGGGTCGGTCAGTGGACCCGAGCGAACCGATGCTGCTGAGCTCCGATCCCGGCCTCGGTTTCGGTTTCGGCTTCGGCTTCGGCTCCGGGTCCGGCGTGCTAGGCAGTCAGTCGCAGCAGCCAGCCGCAGAACACGCGGGCTTTGGCGCCCTTTCACAGGGGATCGATGCGGCGTCCGCCAGCGCCTTCACGAGCCATCCGGGGCCGTCGGCACCCGCGCCGGGCTGGTCCACGGCGCGGCCGCCGCAGCCGACTTCGACGCGGCGCGACACCACCATGGCGGTTGCCATCCCCGACACCGGCAGCTTCGGCGGCGGCAGCAACGGCGGCAACGGATGGCGCGATGCGCCGTTCGACCCGCTATCCTCCTCGCCGATGCGCGCTCGCCACGCCTTCAGTTCCCATGCCGGCGGCGGCGGCTTCATCGGCGGTAGCGGTGGCAGCGCCTTGGTCGGCGGTCTGGCGGGCAGCTTCGCGTCGGCGCACGACACGCTCTCGTTCGACCAAGCCGTCGACACCCCCGGTCGGACGCCGTCTCGCAGCCGTGAGCCTTTGAGCTTCGCGAAGCGGCTGGAGATGCAAGGCTTTGGCGGCACCGCCGCCGCGACGCCCATGGCGTCGACGACGAGCCCGAGCCCGAGTCTCCACGGCGCCAACCCGTTTGCGCCGACGCCGGCGTCGCCGGCGGCGTTCTTGACGCAGCGGACGCCCTTGGACCGCGACGTTTCGAATGTCCTGGCGCAGCATCCGGTTGCCGGTGGCGGCGGCGGGCTCGTCGGGCACCGCCCACACCATGGGACGCCCTACGGCCGCCAGGCAGACGCGATGAGCCCGTTTAAGAAAAGGGGGGCGTTCGGGAAGCCGTCGCTGCAACGGTACCAGAAAGGCACGACCTCGCGCGCCGGCGAGGCGAAGCTCGGCTCGTTGCGCGTATTCGCGGTGCCCCCCGCGGAAGCCGCGCGCCGCGCCGCGCTGGCGGACATGATCGTGCACGTGCTGGAGGATCAGATTGTGCAGTTCGGGCTGGCGAGCCGCGGGTTCATGGACCTGTATGCGGATCTCGCCAAGACGTCTGGCGACGACGCGCTGGATGAGGCGACGTATGTGGCCGCGCTGGCGCGTGTCACGCAGCAGGGCCGCGTCAAGGAGACCGGCTGTCGTCCGGCCTCCACGGTGACCTTTCTCCGTTCCGAGTAGGCCCTGTCGTCACCGATCGCCACGCTCGGCGTCGCCGCTGATTCTCAGGATGCCTCGATCTCCATTCACTATATGCTTATGGCACGGACGGTGGCGCTATTCGCGCAGAAGCCCCTCGGCGCGCAGCCATTCGAGTCCGCACCAGATCGTTTGCACACTGGGCAGCAGGACTTGCCCACGGAGGATGAGCTGCCTCAGCTCGGCGATCGTGACCTGCACGACCGTCATGTCGGCTTCCTCCGCGTCGCGGTCGTACGGAGTTGGGTCATCCTCCGGGTCGATGCACAGGTACGGCACAAACCTGTTGGTGCCCCACTTGAGCTCGAGCGGCAGCTTGGCCAGCACGGCGGGATCCGTCCAGTGCGCGGCTTCGGCGAGCTCAGCAGCGTCGTCCAGCTGCGCCAGGTTCACATAGCGCCCCCCGCGCAGTCGCGCTTCTTCGCTCATCTCGCGCTGGGCCGCCACGAGCGGCGACGTGTGCTTGTGCGCCTCGAACGCTCCGGCCGCCAGCGTATACGCGAACGTATTCGGGCCTTGCATGTACTCGCGGACAAGGCGCGTGGACTGCGTCGCGGTAAAGAAGGGGAACACGACGCAGAACAGGGGGTATGCGCTGCCCACGATATCCCAGTCGGTGCGGACCTGCGTCACGGGGTGCTCGGTCGTACGGCTCAAGATCTGGACATGGTTCATAGAGAAGACGTATAAGAGCATCGCATCACAGCATCACAGGCGAAAGGGCATCCGATCATACCATCGCACAGCAGCACATCCCAAAACATCGAGTCCGAGTGAGTATGACAGGGCTGCGAGTCGAGGTCAGACCCGCATCACGGAGGCGGTCGGGTGGACTTACCCGGATATAGCGTTTGTAGACAGTCTTCTCATCGACGATGCGGTACTGCTCCGGATGGGAGGGCTGGTCGCCGGTGGTGGTCAGGGTCGCCGGTTGCAGTACGCGTGGGGCCGCGGCCGGCGCGGCTAGCGCGGCCGGAGACACGGACGTCGGCGGCGGCATCGCGGCACGACGCAGGGGGTAAGACGCAGAGACAGCGGGAAGGTCACAGGGTCCAGCGGCGGTCAGCAAGGTCGATGCGCGACGGCCAACACGGCTCGTGAAAGGTCGGAGAGGCCACGCCATACGTGGAACAACCGTGACATCGCGGAAACGGATGTATCAGGAGGTGGCGGGTGATGGCCGTGTCGATCCATTATTTTTGCATGGCTCATTGTTCCTTGTTGATTGGCAAATGATGCGGCGTATCGTGGGCGTTTGGGTGTGTAGGCCACGGGGGCTCGAGATAGACGGAAAAGACACAAAGCGGCAAAACAGGCCGTCGTCATCGGGTCCGGAATGACCGCTGAGCAATGCACGTGGAGGAAGACCCTTCATAGGACATCATAGGCATCAGCAGCAGCAGCAGCTGTTATTCTCGCAGAACCAATGGGTAGCTTTCAGTGTTCATTAACACGGTGTCTCCAAAACATGCATGAAGATCCTTGACTGTTTATCATACCATGATAAGCATGCAACTCATTGATCCCTATCAACATACAGATGACTGGCCTACATGAACAAGGTGTATCGGATAGGACTCTTGGTTCTGCTTCGTGGTTATCCGATGGATCGGGATGGATCGATTGTACGGGTGGAGATGTGGTATCGGGATCGGCAGTCGAGGCCTTGGACCGAGCGGAGTTCTCTCGGTATGGCATCATCGCAACGGGCGATCCGCCCTTTTCGCCGCTCGGCCGATTCGCCTGTGGGGCGCAGCACCGCCCTCCCTCCTTGAAACCCCTGTGGCGGACTCGCCGCCCCGACCCCGCTGCGAATCGAGGCAGCTGACCCCGCAATCCCCGCCGAGCGGACGAAGGCCCCGCCACCGACACCCCAGGGCCGAACACTGGAACGCACCTGGTGCCGGCAGCACCTCGAGCCGAAAGACCACGGCGAGGCCTCGTCCACGGACACATCGTGAAAGCGGCCGATGACGATGTTGATGGCTTTATACTCGCCGGACGCTGGTGGACGCTGGACCTACTTGGATTTCCGCAGACCCCGTCGCGTGTGTTGCTGGCTGTTCTTGGTACACGGTTCCGACTGTCGGACTTTTCCTGTGCTCGTCCCTGTACTCGCACCCGCCCTCCGTTCTTTTTGCTGGATTGTGTTCCTATAACGATCCTTGACCCCCCCTACCGTTTCCCATTCTATACAGCGACGTGCCGGACTTGTCGCGATGAGCAAGCTGAAGAGCGGTCGTACGACCACCCGCCAGCGGGCCAAGATCACCAAGCGTGTCAACGAGCACCACCGCAAACAGCGCAAGCTCGCTCGCAAGAACCCGCAGACCAAGCGTAAGTACTCCCTGCATTTGGCCCACGCCGCCCCCCTTTTTTTATAATGGATCGCTCACCGCCCGCGCTGTCTCTTTCGTTTGACTCGTGCCGTGCCATGTCAATTAGGCCTCAAGAAGGACCCCGGTATCCCGAAGCTGATTCCGTTCCGCGATGAGGTCGTGAAGCAGGTGCAAGAGGCGAAGGCCGCCGTAGCGGCCCGCAAGGCGGCGGCGAAGCAGGAGATGTTGGCGCCCGCGACTGGCAACGAGCTCGAGGCCCTGATTGCAAAGGCCAACGAGCGCGCGTCCCTTTTCGAGGCCGCAGCCGTCGAGCAGCAGAATATGGCCGACCAGGCCGTCGCCGACGCCGCTCTCGGCAAGCGCGACGACTCGCGCTCTGCGTACTTCCGCGAGTTCCGCAAAGTCGTCGACCAAGCCGATGTGATCCTCCAGGTCCTCGACGCCCGCGACCCGATGGGCTGCCGCACGCGCGAGATCGAGCGTATGATCCTCAACGCGGGTGTCAACAAGCGTATCATCCTCATCCTCAACAAGGTCGACTTGGTTCCCAAAGAGGTCACCGAGCAATGGCTCAAGTACCTCCGCAACGAGTTCCCTACCCTGGCGTTCAAGGCCTCTACCCAGATGCAGCGCAACAACCTCGGTCAGAGCAAGACTGACATCGGCCAGATGTCCGGCCGCTCGCTCGCGGGCTCTAGCGAGTGCGTTGGTGCGGACGCCCTGATCCAGCTGCTCAAGAACTACTGTCGCAATGCCAACATCAAGACCGCGATCAACGTCGGCGTCGTGGGTTTCCCTAACGTCGGCAAGAGCTCGCTCATCAACTCGCTCAAGCGGTCACGCGTCTGCTCGGCGGGCTCCACCCCGGGCGTCACCAAGGGCCTCCAGTTTGTCCAGCTCGACAAGAACATTAAGCTGATTGACAGCCCCGGTATCGTCTTCTCGAAGCAGCGCGGCAACGAGGACCTTGCCGCAACGCTGCTCCGCAACTGCGTGAAGGTCCAGCACATCGACGACCCGATCCAGCCCGTCCAGCTCATTATCGAGCGCTGCACCCCGGAAGCGCTGATGGTTCTCTACAAGATTCCCGCCTTCGAGACGGTTCGTGACTTCCTCATCCAGATCGGCCGCAAGCGCGGCTACATGAAGCGCGGCGGCGCCATCAACATCCCGCTCGCGGCCCGCACCGTCATTATCGACTGGAACAACGGCCGCATTCCGTACCACACGCTGCCGCCGGCGACGGACGCCGCGGGCAACGCCGTGGCTGGCGCCGACGGCGCCGTCACGGACGACCGTGGCGCCCCGGCCAACCCGCACGTCTCCTCGGCCGTCGTGTCCCAGTGGTGCGAGGAGTTCTCCCTGCCCGAGGTCATTGCCGTGGAGGGCCGCGACCTGACGACCGCCACCATCAACGGTGTCGAAGGCTCGTTCGCCGTCGCGTCGATGGGCGAGGCCCATGCACTCGACCACGCCTCGGACGCCGAGGAAGCCTCGGACGAGGCCATGGAGTCGGACGAGGAGATGGACTCGGACGAGGACATTATGTCGGACGACGAGTAACCTGTTCATTGCTTCGCCATTTTTCTTATTTTTTAAGTTATAGATATCACCTGATATAGGACACGGGTGAGCGGATTGAAGACCGGTGGGCGGCGGAGCAGGTCGGTGGGATCTACCTGCGCCGTTGGTGAGCGGACAGCTATCTACGTACGAAAGGTAATGTTCCGCATCCCCTCTTTCATGCGTCCTGAGCCTTTACGCCCATCCGTCTGTCCATCCGGCTATTTGTCCAAGCATTCTCACACCAATGATTGGTTTCTCCTTCAATCGTGTTGCGAGGGACCGATTCGTCGCGTTAACGCCTTCCAATTTTGTGAAGCATGTGCCGGCATGATGTGTCATCACTTATATCAAAAGAAGAAGAGTCCCGCAACGGGGGGAACCGCTGGCCACATATATACAAAGAAGAGAAAAGAAGCGGACTAAAGCCGTTTACAGGGCCAAGAGCATCCCACCGATCGATGCAACAATCACGGCGATGCTCATGGCCTGCTGGTGCGAACGGACGCGCGACACGGCCCCTGATGTCTCCAGGTTGTACGGATCGTCAGTCGAGGCCGCGTCCGCGCTGGTCTCGCTGGGCGGCGCCGACGCGTCCGTGGAAGACGGCAGGCCCGCGGCCGTCGCCATGTCGGTCGGCAAGCTCGTGCCCCAGGCACTCATCATGCTGGCGGTCTCGTAGGCGGACGTCGCCGTGGGAATGATGGCGGCCGACGCCGCCTGCGGGTAGGCCGCGCCGTACGGCTGCCACGCCCCGGCGTCGGTGATGGCGGGGCTGACATCGCAGCCGCAGACGACCGTCGAGACGTCGCCATTCATCATGCACATCATGGTTGTCGAAGCGCACTGCGCCGTGCACAGGTCCTGGGGCATCTGGCTGGGGTCGCAGCTGTTGCCGACGGCGACCTGCGAGACGTTGACCGAGCCCTCGACAGGGATCACGGAGTGGTCCGAGTTGTTGATGCAGACTGAGAGCGTCTGGCCCGAGGTCGGGTCGGCCTGGCACAGCGCCACACCGCCGGCAGTGCCACACGCTGTGCTGTACGCCTCGTCGCACGTGGCGGGAGCGTTGGCGTCGGCGGGACCGTTCTGCTGGTACCCGCCCGCCTCGGTGGTCGGAGGCGGGGTTGCGGCGGCCGCGTTCCCGGTTGTCGGCGTCGGTTCCGGCATGTAGGCGCCCGATGCGGAGGGCGCCGGCGACACCTGGAAATGGACATCCGGAGCCGGAGACACCTCGGCCGCCGGGGCTGGGGCGGCCGTCGTCTCAGCCTGAGCGGCGGCCTCGTAGATGCTGGGCGTCGTATAGACTGCAGGCGTGGCGTGGGGGATCTCCGGAGTCATGTATCGCGCCTCGGTCGTTACGTAACCCTCCTCGCGTCGTGCCAGATGGTCGAGCTGGCGTCGCGGCACGAAGGCCGAGGCCGACGCAATCAGCGTCACGGCCACGGCGGTAGCAGCGTAGGGGCGCATGATGTTTGAGTGATAACAACTTCGGTTCCTGCCGATGATGAAATGCTCTGAGTGGAGGGGAAAGATAGCTCGGAGAGGGTGCACGGGGGAGCGCAGAGACGAGTGGAAAGGGAGGGCTAGCGGGTCTGGTATAGAGAAAAGGGAGGGTGCTGTGTCATAGGGTGATCGAGCAACCATTGCTCATGGTGAATACGCTCGCCATGCTCAAGATTATATAGGGCCCCGAGAAGATCGACGGTCTGTGGGATCTTAGCTACGCCGAGCTACGCCGCTCGGCCTGCCGCGGTGCCACAACACGAAGCATGATAGCGGTACCGCCATTGGCGCATTGCCGCTCCATCGAGTTTTCTGGGCCCGTGTTTTACCAGTGGAAACAGGTGCCGCTCTGTTACCACAGCGGAGCGCCGCCCAGACCATGATCGCCATTCTTGCGAGTGCGACTTTCTGTTTCGATCGTTCTCATGGCAAGGCCGGCGTCACGCCGTGTGGAGGCGGCGATCCCTCTCGCACCACAACGAAAAAGGTGGCGCACGTGTGGCGCAGACGAACGCGGGGTCCAATTGGCCGTGAACACTCGAGGTAAAGGCGCGCCTTGACCAAGGGAGCGGCGCGGGCCGTGAAATGGTGGCCAAGGTGAGTGATCGGCGATACGCACGAAGCGGACAAGGCTTCGCGAGAGATTCGGACGTGTCGATCGACGAGGGCGTCTCGGGGAAGGCCCAGCCGGATAATGGCTACTCCGTCCTTCATTTGGACAATTTCTCGCCGGCCTCACGAAGCAGAAGGCCCAGCCAGAAATGAAGGTTCATCCACCGATCAGAGCACATCTTGTGCGTGCACCCGCGTGTTCAGTGCTGAGACGTGAGAGGCTGGTCATTACGTTAAGCCATGCCATGTGATGAAATGGCGGATCGTGTCGAGCTGGAGCCGCAGACGGGCATGGCCAGTCCCTGAACAAAGCCGCTCATATCTCCGACAGTATGGCGATGCACGCGCAAATGGCGTCCCACCACGCGTCCGCCCCTTTCGTCTGGCTTCTCGCCTGGAGAAGAGGAACATTATAGGAACCTCGGCGCCCTCAATCGACATCTTTGTATGAGATCGTCGTGTATGAATTATTATGGAAAATTTGGATGTCGTGAAAGCTAGCGCAAGCGCCCATGTCCAGCATGAGTCGCGCGTATGCATTGCAATACGGGAAAAAATACATGCATCTAGAATGGGAGCAGGAAGCCGCTGACGAGCGCCGCAAGGGACATGATGAGGACATGCCCCGGTTTGGACGTCATCGAGACGCGCGCCGCGCTGCTCTTGGACTTCTTGGAAGAATCGTTGTTGTTGACCAACGGCGAGTCGGCGGGAATCGTGGTCTTCGCGCCTACGGCCAGGAGGATATCATTGGCCGCCTTGCGGATACTGCCCGGCTGGCAGTCGGCCGAAATCTGCGTCAGCAGCATCGTGCTCGGCGTGCTGGCATGCCGCAGCGACGTCTGCGTGCACATGATGCAGCTCTGGACATCGGCGTTGCCGCGGAAGTAGGGACAGATGCATTCGGCCACGTCCCACGCATACTTCTGATAGTCGGCGGGCTTGCTTGGCGCGGGGCCGTCCGTCTTGCATCGGCTCATCCACGTGGAGGCCATGGCCCCGCACTTGGTGCAGTCCTTTGGCGGCTCCGGGGTCCGGGTCGTGCTGATCGTCGTGTTCAGCAACGCTCCATTGACAACAGTCGAATTCGCACTCGTGGGACTTGATGCACTGCTAGCGCCCCCGCCGGCGGTGGTCGTGGTCTGGGCCGACGCCAGACGGGATGTTGGCGACATCATGGACATGGCCAGGCATACCCAGAGTAGCCATGTCCACGAATCTCGCCAGAGCATGGCAGTGAAAAGAGGGGAAAAGAGGGAGGTATGGAACCCTTGATTGATGAAACGTCGTAGGCATACCAGAGTCGGTTATCGTTTTTCTGGTGGCGATGAGAGTGGGGATCAGTGATAGGTGAATCAATGGGGCAAGCAGTGCACGCGATTGTGTCCTTACAGGATGAAGATTCTAGTCGTAGTTATCATACAACGTCTGGATATGTCGCGACCAAAGCCTCTAGCGCATTTCATGCTATGCAGTTCATCATGGAACGGAACATAAAACGACATCGTGCAGCCACGCAAACACCCTCGCGATGGCCGCGATCGCGAAGGCACGGACCGAGTCATCAGCAGGATCAGCGGCATCGCTCAGCGGCAAATGGATGCTTCAGAAGCCTGCATACAGTCGGGGATCCTGTCGCGTCGCGTGAACACACGTCCACACATCGTGATATGTGAAAAGGCGATCAGCCATCCACCCATCGGCGCGCGACCCGCGAGAGCATATTTACGCCCGGGCCGATGTGGAACCCAAGCGCCACCAAACCCAGTGCCATTATTTTTTTTCCTCCCTATCGTCCTCCCCCTCGCGAACCTCGCACGCGCCAGAACGAACAGAAAAACCAAGAAATGGCGTCCTCCAGGGAGGAGGACTCCCTCACTACGACAGGCCGAGTTCAAACTACAGTTGCCACCATTTTTTGGCGGCTTGGCGCGTTGCCAACTGTCGGATCTGGTCCACGAACTCCTGTGTGCCCGTGCTCAGCTCCTCGAACTTGTTCTCCAGGTTCAACAAGCGCTCATTGCGCTCCTGCAGCCCAGCCTGGGCGCGGTTGAACGGATTGGCGGACGCCGATGCCGCCGCCGTCGGTTGCGTCATGTCGCCGTCGGGGCCGCCGCTGGCCGCCCGCTGTCGGTCGAGCTGCAGCTGCTGTCGCTCACGCTCGGCCTCCGCGACCGCTGTGCCAGGCGCCGCGCCGACATGGCGCGCCGTCGGCGCGCTCTGCTTGAGGTTGTGAGCCAGCAAGTTGCGACGGCGGCACCACGCGCCCTGCCGCACGTTATCCATCAGGCGCACGTCGCTCCCGCCGGTCCGCAGCAGCGAGGCCACGTCGATGCACGCAGGGTGCACGCTGACCACCTTGCCGTCCGCGAGCAGCCGCGCGGGCTGCGCCGGCGGCAGGAAGCGCTCGAGCGGTTGGCACGTCGTCGCCGACGCGTCCGGCGCGTCGGCCGCCACGGCGGGCGACGACGCGCCGGCGCCGGTAACATGCGCGGCGCTACTGACGGCAGCGGCGGCCACGGAGGCGGCGGAGCCTGCTGAGGCTTGGGCGGCGGCCGCGGCCGCAGCGGCTTCGGGCAGTTTGGCACCCGGCACCGCACGGTTCAGGGTATGATCAAACTTGAATTTGGGGACGAGATCAGTGGCCGTGTACGCGACAAAGACGTCGCCGCCGACGAGTTTTGTCACGAGGAAGGCTTCGCCATTGAAGAAAAGAACGTTGCCCGTTTCAGCAGGCGAGGTGAACGTCACCTGGGCGGCGATGTTCGGGGTCGCGGAAGGCAGGACTTCAGGGCGCAGCACCATCATTTTGGCCTGCTGCGTGGTGAGGATCAGCAGGAGCAGGTCGCCCGGGTCCGGGAAGGGGCTGTGTACACGCACGCGCGCATACCGCTGATCCATCACGATCGCGGCCGTCGGTTTTCCCCGCTGGTTCGGCAGCGCAATTTTCTTGATGTGGTCCAGCACGACATAGAGCGCCCATACGCTCTCCCGGGCAGTCGCCGGCGGTTGCGGGAGCTGCGCATCGGGTGAGCAGCCGACCAGCAAGGCGTAGGCGGTGCCCTGCCCGTAGTTGATCTTCATCCACGTGAGGTGCGCGTGGGGATGCGCGAGCACCTCGTGGTGGGTGACGCGCTGCGTCGCCATATCGATGATGCAGAGATCGCCGTGCTCGTCGACCGTCGCGAGCAGGTGGTCGAGCGCCGAGGCGTTCAGCAGGCACGCGGACTGAATCACGTGGTGGCACGGCTGGAAGCCAGTGATGCCGTGCACGGTCGGCAGCACCTCGTTCATGGGCACGACGGCGACGCCCTGCGCCGTCTCAGGCAGGGGTTTGGAGAGCATGCTCCGCGCCGTGGGGCTACCCGAGGCCGGCGGCGTCACCGGCGCGTGATCACGCGCCACGTCGGCCTCGGGGGGCGCCTTCGCGCTCGCAATCACATCGTCAAGCGTCGCGTCCAAGCTGTTCATCATGGCTTCGAGCTGCTCCTCGGTCATGTCTTCCGCGGGCAGGGGTGCCGCGCTGGACGCGGCCGAATCAATCGGCGCCAAAGCAGACAGCGAGCGCCGGCTATGGGATCGGCTATGGGGCCGGCTGTCGGCGCGGCCGTCAGCAGGGTCTGGCGAGGGGAGCATGACTGCTGGCGGAACCGGAGGCCGCGCCGGACTCCGGTGATGGTTCGGCTGGCTGGTACCCCTCGTCGACGCCGGACTGCTGGATGTGCGCCCCGACGGCGTGTACCGCAGGACCAAGCAGTGCGGGCCGGCACACACGACACACATGCGGTTCGCATACGTGACCGCGGTCGGGAGCGCGTGCCCGAGGATGGGCTCGAGCGGGAACGTGAAACAGACGTTCGCGGTTGTGACGTCCATGAAGTGCAGGAGATGGGTATCGGTCGCGAGCACCATCATGGAGTACGTCTGGCGGGCGGCGGAGATTTCGACGCCGCCCTCGATCGCGCTGGGCACCGCACGCGGCGCGATCATGCCGTTAGTCAGCTCGTAGTAGACGACGTCGTCGGGATCGCAGAAGGCGACCGCCTCAACGCGGTGCGTGCGGGCGTGGAACAGCTGCGTGAAGCCCATGGCCGACGGCAGTGTCAGTGGCACCCACGCGTGATCGGAGTCGGAGTCAAGCAGGTAGCCCACCATCGTCTCCGGTTGCAAAAACAGAAACTGGTCCGGGAACGACCGGCCGCGCTTGTCCTCGCCGATCAGCATTTCGGCTTGGAGCGCAGTGAACTCGAAGGTATGGGACACGTGTCCCTTTTTAGTGAACTCGCGCTCTTTGAGCGACGTCAGGTTTAGCAGGTGGACGACCGTTGTGCTGTTGGGCATCATCAGATAGACCTGGAGTGGGAATTTGGAGGCCTTGGTGTCGCGCCACGCGACGTGCTGGAGCAGGACATCCTGCTCGGAAACGTTCGGTGGCGTCAGCGAGGCGACATCGACGACGAGGGCGGGCTTGATGGGGCCTTCCTTGCGCTTGCTGAGCGCCGCCATACTCTTGAGACCGGATTCTTTAAGGGTATAGAATGCGATGCCGTTGGTATGCGATGCGAGGATCGCGTCTGCATCGCGCGGGTGCCAATGCAGTGCGACGAGCGGTCCCAGGGTGGTGGCGACCTGCAGCGTCTTGGCGACCTCGCCGGTCGCGAGGTCCACAACAAGGATCTGGTTGGGCGTGCGCCGGTCCGAGCACAGCGCGCCCGACACAAGCAGCCAGGCCTCGTCCGGCGAGAGCCGGATGATATCAAGCTCGACCATCGGCTTGCCGAATTCGTCGAGCATCATGGGCGGCGCGCGGACTTCGACCTGCAAACGGACGAGGTGCAGCCGGCACAGCGTGTTGGCGCGCATGAAGTACACGAATGGCTCAGTATAGCAGGCCTGCAGGTTGGAGATGGGCGCCGGGGTCTGCGCCAGCCGCCGGTCGAGCGTCCATGGCGCGTGGTGGGTGTCGGCATCGGCGTCCGGGCCCATGCGCTGCAGGCCCTGGGCGCGGGCGCGGCGGGCAAGTGCCGCCGCGGCGGATCCGACCGACGGAGGTTCGGTCACGACATAGAAGGGCGGATCCTGCGGGACCGAGAGGTCATAGACAAACAGGTGCGGGCCCTCGGTGACAGCCGAGAGGAAGCGCTGGGCCGGCGAGAAGACCAGCGCCTCGACGGGCAGGCGACGGGGCAGCTGCACGAGATGGATGCAGCCGTGGAAGCCGCCGTAGACGAGGACATGGCCCTCCGCGGTCCCGATGGCGAGCAGGCAGCTTGAGCCGTCGTAGGCGAAGCACCGCAGCGGCGCGGGGAAGCCAAGCTGCAGATGCGAGGTATGAACGAACGGCGCCGTTTCATTGGTGATCGTCAAGTTGTCGCCGAATGCAAGCGTCGCGCCATAGCTAATGCCCTGGCTCAGCGTCTCCGTCGCGGTCTTGACCTTCTCATTGAATGCCCGCCACATGGCGGCGGCAGCGTCAGCGGGACACCGGCGTCAGCGGCGGCTGGTCGTAGCGAGGCACGGGCGGCAGCAGCGATCCACCAGCGCGCCTTCTCGGTGCTTCAAGGGTCTCAGTTGCGAATGCGGAAGACGAGAGCGGAGCGAGTCGATTGGTGGATGGCGATGCCCCTGGCTGGCGTCTCCTGATGGCCATCGCTGATCCCATCGACATCTTGCGGCGCATCGGTATCATCGCCATCATTCGCATCATCGCGTGGGTGAGCATTGTGGATCGCCGCTCACAGGTCCACCGCCACCTGCGGATAAGCGGCCGATCGGGGTTCCTGGCGGGTGTGCCGCCGCTGTCCCTCCGCCGATGTGCGCTGGGCTGCTCCGGAGGCGCCCAACAGCGACGACCCCCACGAGCTCAGGGACCGCTGGGTCGCACTCATCGGAAGGGGCTGAGTTGAGGCGGGGCGGTGCCCTCCGCGGGGCGTGCCGCGGCGCGGTGCCGTGTCCGGCACCCCAGCCGAGCTTGGCGCCTTCGGCGCTGATGTGGCGGAATGGCGTGTGATGCGATGCGAAGCGAAGCGAAGCGATGCAATGCAATGCAATGCAATGCAATGCGATGCAATGCAATGCGATGCGATGCGATGTGATGTGATGCGATGCGATGCGATGCGATGGGTTGCGATGCGATGCCATGCGATGCCATGCGATGCCATGCCATGCCATGCGATGCAATGCCATGCGATGCGGTGCCGGAAGGCGGAGTGGACGCGGACACGCCATGCCCGTGGCTCGGCCCGTGATGGGCCGTGAGCGGCGATCCCTCTGGCCCCTCGCGGCAGCCTGCACCGCCGCCGCGTGGCTTGGCCCCTGGCCGCGGAGCCAGCAGGCATCCCCCATCGCGGCATACGACGACTACCAGTCGTCGCATGCCGTTGGCCGGGGGTGAGCTCCTTAACCTGGTCGACCACTCTTCTCTTGACGCTCACACTCATTTCATCCGTTGGATAACGGTCTATTGCCAATCCGCGTCGCCGTGACGGAAATACGACGACAGGTGGCCCAGGCCTGCTGGTTGGCATCCATCTTGGACGTGACGATGGCCTCCATGGGGTCCGACGGCCCGGAGTGCTCTTCATCGATGAGGCCTGCGAGCACCGAGAGCATCAGGTACTGCTCCGAGTTGCCGGAAATGGCGACATCCCGGGTCAATAGTTTAGCGACAGACCATGCATCAGCGATGTTTTGGGTTCGATCATCGTACATTTATACAACCGTCGATCACTGCGACGCGTCCCAGCGACACAACGGACAGCAGCAGTTCTGGGTCGTGAGCCACTTATCAACACAGGACTGGTGGAACACGTGGTGGCAGGGCAGGAGGCGCAGCACGTCGCCCAAGACGAAGCCTTCGAGGCACACGGCGCAGACCGGATCGTCATCGCCCCCGACGACAACCGCCGTCTCGGCGGCGGTCGCGGTGCGGCTTGCCGGCGCCGCCAGCGACGGCGCCCCGGAGGACGCCGCGGCAGTGCCGGCCGTCGAGCCCGACGAAGCGACGGGCCGATGCAGCGCCAGCACACAAGCGTCGGGACCGGTCGGGTCCGTCGGGTCCGCCGGGTCTGCCCAGTCCGTCGGCAGTCCCGCCGCCTCATGAGCCGCGAGCGTCGAGGCAGCCTGAGGCGACGTGGCCGACGACTCCTTCGCATCCGTCGTGGTGTAGTGGACGGTGGCGCGCGTGCGGGCGGAGGTGTCCGAGAGGGATGCTGGTGCGGCCGGCAGTGACGGCGACGGCGAGGCGCGGCCGTGCGCGTGGCGCGCGGTGCGCAGAGATGCGGCGCGGGCCATCGTGGCGGCCGTCGGCGCCATCGCCATCTCGGTGGCCGTGGCGGCCGCCGCCGAGGGCGGCCGCGGCGAATCGGACCGGGCGGCCGGCAGGCCAAAGACGCCCACGTGGCGCAGGGCGTGGGTCACGCTAAACCGAGACATGGACGGCGTGCCCTCCGGGTCCTGCGAGGCGGCGGCAGGCGCGGCCGTCGCGGCGGCTTGGCCCTTGAAGCCCGAGGGGTCGTAGGTGACGACCGGGAAGCGGGAGAGCACGTCGGGCGCGAGCAGAAATTTCTTGTCGGTCGCGACCCCCGTGGCGGTCGCCGCGGCCACGGGGAACGGCGAGTGGTGGTGGCGGTGGCGCCGCGGCAGCCCGGACATGGGCGACCGGGAGGACGGCAGACCCAGGGCGAGGCTGACCTCGGCGGTCGGCATGGCCATGGGCGTCATGGCCGAGGTGCTCGCGGGGCTCCCGGAGAGCGGTCCATCGGGGCTGAGGCTGCGCGTTACTTGGATGCGGCGGTAGACGAGCCACACCGTCACGGCGAGCAGTGACAGCAGGATAATGACGATGGGCACAATGACCTTCCACGTGGCGCTGAACTGGGCGAGATCGGCCGGCGAGGCGATCGTCCCCACCCGCATGTGCAAGCGGATCGCCACGAGGGGTTCCGCCGAGAAGGCCAGGTTGGGTGCCTCGAGGGTGTTGCTGACGTTGCTCGGCGCGGCGATCATGACGCGCGAGAGGTCGTGGACGGTCATTCCGTAGTTGGAGCGCTGCTCATTGGGATCAAGGATCTGGGACGCGGCGGTGGGCGCGCGCGTGGCCTGACTGTCCAGCAGGGAGGCTGAGAGGGCGCTGGCGGTCCACATGGCATGGACGAGCTTGCCCGCCAGGTCGTTCGGGATGCGGAACAGGGGCGTCTGCCCGGGATCGCCTGGATAGGGCGCCTGCATGGCGGCATCCACGGACGCGTCGCCGTCGAGGCCAAACAGCAGCAAGCCCGCCACGGGCTGCGTGAAGGTGCGGTTGGCGCCGAGGTAGATGCGGACCATCTCGGTGGCCGAGCAGCCCGCGTGGGTATCGGATCCGTTGATCAGCACGAAGGGAGCGTACAGCGAGAACGGGCTGTAGACCGTGGTGGGCGGCGGCACGACGCTCTCGTACGCCTGCACGCCGCCGAGCTGATACGCGCGGTTTTCGAGCCGGTCCGAGACGAAGGGGCCCTGTATCGCTTGGCAGGGCGCCAGGGCATGGATTGGAAAGCCGTGCAAGTCGCCGCTTGTTTGCTGCAGCCATGACGCGGTCGAGGGCGAGAGATCGCTGTAGGCCCAAACGAACTCCTTGCTCGAGGCGAGATTCGAGAGCACGTCCAGCTCGGCGATGAGGGGCAGGGGGGACGGGACGCCGGCCTGCAGCGTGGTCGCGAGAGAGGCGTTGATGTAGTCGAACCCGATAAAGGACCGGATATCGTCCAAGCCTGTCGTCGTATCGAAGATCCCGCCCTTCACGGCCATCGACGCCGAGATGGACAACTCGTCGGCAGATGCTGAGCCGGACGTGCTTGTATGCAGCGCGCTCGCATCCAGCGTCGCCGTCCCGTGGTTCGTAGCAGGCCGTGGCGAGGCGTGCGCCCCGCATACGGCGACGAGAAGCACGATGCCGGCCACGAGCAGCGCCACGAGCGGCCTGGCAGCACGCCGTTGCAGGGACAACAGACACGACCTCGCAAGAGCACACGATGCGGGCGGCCGCCGCAGCAGCGGGGCCTGAAGGCCGCTGGTCCCGTCTATGCTCGCCATGGCGGGTCGGCGCCCGTCGGAGAATCAGAACCGCTTCTGCTTCCGCTTCTTTTCTGAAAGAGTGTCACGGCGTCCCTGGCGAGCGCGCGGTCAGCGGGGAGGGGAGCGAACGAAGCGCCGGGGGTCGGCGATTCCTGATCACTTCGCTCACGACGTCGGCGGGGTCAAGCAAGGGCAGGCTGCGATACTGACGGCGCCCGGCTAGGCCAAGTCATCCCGCGGCGGCCGACGTCTGAATCTAAAGATTACCGCTCGAATGCTGCGGGGTCATTCAGGCGTCGCTCGCCGCCGGTTCGAGTGCAGGCACAATGAAGAAATGCGATCTGGGTGGGGGACGACCTTGTGATGGACGGAGATACGGAGATGCTATGAGGCTGGAACAGGATGCTGGATGCTGGATGCTGGATGCGCGGTAATGAATTATGATGCGAAGTGCCGTCGCCGTTCGATCCTGTAAAAAAAAAAAAAAACACAAAGAATATGAAGGATAAGGAGAGAATGTCTTGTACACAGCGGGTGGGAACTGAAACTGGCGGTGAGGTCGTGACCAGGAAATCAAGCCGAGGGTGTCGCAGATAGGAATGGGCGGGCAGACTGCGAGCCCGTCGGGAAGGATGCCCAGAAGGCCAGCGGCGTCCCTCGAGGCAACGGGATCGGCATCGCATGGCGACCTTTGAGAACCCCGATGCCCGTCCGCGGCACGCGATGGCCGCGCACCTCTCTCGACGTGTCAAGTGGCGGCGCTGATGCGACGGGTGCGGTGGCCGACCGGCCGTGGCCCGTGCGGCCGCCTCCGCCAAGCGGCAGATCCTGTCCAAGCGACGACCCGCCGGTCGCTCGCTCCGTGCAGGCGGCGTCGGCCCCTGGTCGGCTCACCGCGCACGGCACACGGGGGTTGCATCACATCACCTCGTCTCGTCACGTCTCGCCCCGTCTCAGCCCGCCAAGCGCTAAGCCGCCTCCTGCGGTTGGCCATCGCCGCCGCGGCCAGATCGCTCGACGGGGTCGCGTCCGGCCTTCCCTTCCCGCTTGCCATCGGCTTGCCATCGGCTTGCCATCGGCTCGACTCGGCTCGGCTCGTACATGCCACTCGAATGCCAGACGCCGCTATCCCCACGACGCCGCCGCCTCGTCGTCGACGCGGCTTCCCCCGTGTCCTGGTCCGCTCCTCATGTGCCCCATTCAGTCGCCTCCGGCCTTCCCGCCCCCACCTTCTCGCCTGCTCTCCCCGGGAGTGCCGCGATCAACCCCTCTCCGTGGAACATCGCTTTCCCACCGCCAGCCGGGGAACTCAGGGGGTGCGCTCGCTTCCCCCCCGTTCATAGCCATGTGACGTGATGGGCAGACGGGCGGTGGGGCCGTCGTCGTCGCCGTCGTCGTCGTCGTCGTCGTCATCGTGGCTGCTTCCTTCATGGTCAGCTCATGCGCGGCATGCCACGCCATGGGCAAGAGGCCCGTATCGGGCATGTCAGACGATGCCAGTACGGGTGGCCGTTTGCCGGTACCGGTTGGCCGATGCGATCCGACGAAACAGGATGAGGCGACATGACACCATACGGCAAGGCCCCCCCGCAGGCCCCCCCGGCCGTTGCTGCAGCCTTCCTGGTCTGGAGCGTGGGGCGGTGCGCGCGCGACCGTGGTGGTCGCTGCACATCCCCCCGAAAGGCTTTGCGTGCGCGGGCAGAAGATCTGGTCTGCTCTGGCCCCGCGCCGTCGCCTCCCGAGACAGCCCGATGCCGGCTCGGCCGCTGCCTCATCCAGATGGGATGAGGGGCCACGTTGCGCGTGTCCGCTCGAGCGAGGAACGCCTCAAACGCGTAATCGTTTCCCCTCGGAGGCGTTGCATAGACATCACAAAACCCCGCACGCGACCCGAAGTTCCTCGGAATTTTCGGGGCTTCTGGAATAAATAAAGAGAAAAATGAGGCCGGCCTTCGCTCCTCCGCTCTTGCCCGAATTCCCAGAACGCGCGAGAGGCGAAGGGGGCCGCCGATCAAGGGACACCGCACAGCACGGTCAGACGATGCGCAGCACGCGCACAATGCAGCAGCTGCGCAGGGCAGAGATCACCGCCGATGAGCACGCGGTCACACACGTGCCGGACATGACGGAAGAAAGGTAAGCGAGAGGCAGCATGGCACGCGCCCGAGGCGTGATGCGCATGCAGAATGCAGAATGATGGAGAGGATCGCGTGCCTCACAACGACGACACGATGCGCATTTAACACATTCTTATAAATTAATTTTCGCATCGGAATCAGCAGGGGAGAAGAGCATCAACAATGAAAAGTACGCCGCTACGCTTTTCCAACGAGGAACGTTTTGGCGAAAGCCACATGGCGAAGCGTGGCTTAGGCACGGGGAATGCCAAGATGGCGACGAGCAAGCTCCATGCGCTGGGCGGCCCCGAGGCGCTGGCTGCGGACGAACTCAGGCTGCTGCGTGTACGCGAGCGCTGGCACTTCGGCATTCAGGGCAATCTCCGCCGCGTGACCCTTGAGGCACCACCCACCGCGGTCGGGGTCGAGGTAAGCGATCTCCGCGAGCATGTTGCGCGCCATCTGCAGTGGCAGTCGCACCACGGGGCCAAAGTCGGCGCCGCGGACCATGCCGTCGGGCGACTGGCTGAACAGGCCAAGCAGGTACCGCCGGGCCTGCATCACGCGGTCCTTGTAGAGGAGATGCGACTGGATGATCCAGCGGCCGTGGATAAACACGGCGACGCTCGTGAGCTGCAGGCGGAACGCCTCCGACTGGGTCAACTCGGGCCCGAAACGCTGTAGCAGCATGTACGGCGAGGCCCACGAGGCGTTGAGGAACATGGCGACCAAGCGGTCTTCGAGTGGCAGAATGGTCATTTCCTGCAGCGAGAGGCCCTTGCGCGCCAGGATCGCGTCGTCGGTGCCGGCCTTCTTTTTCGCCACCGCTGCCGTGAGGCTCTCCATCACGTCCGGCCGCAGCGACTGTACGCGCGGCGCAAGGTGTTCCAGGTGCTCAGGTAGCGTCTCCTTGACCATCAGCAGGGGCGCGAGCCCGCGGTCGTCCGCGGGGAACAGTCGCCGGCGCAGCTCTTGCGAGATGACGTCTTCTGCCGTATGGTGATCCAGCGGCTGCCACGCTTCTTCCTGGACGGAACGCTGTGCCTCGAGTGCTGCGGCACGACGCTGGCCGTCCTTGTCGTCGGCCGCGCGGATGGATACTTGGACCGTGCGTGCTTCTTCTTTGCGCATCGAGCCTGCCGACCGCTCGGCATCAGCATGGCGGCCCGCTGCCTGGCGGGCTTTCTGGTTGAGCCGGTCGACGTGGGCAAGCACGGGCTTCATGCGGAACACCTTCGACACCGGCGCCAGCACGATACTGTCGCCGCGGACGACGCCGGCCATGTAGGTCGCGGCCGTCGGCATGTAGACCGACCCGACGGTGCGCTTATCGAGCAACGGCGCTTGTACATCCATCTCGTTGAGGCCGCGCTGGTCGGCATCTTGCAAGGGGTTGTCGCTCATGCCCGCCGCGAACTGCTCGCCCGTCTCCGTGTTGTAGTACGAGCTCTGCGTGTCCAACGGGTAGTCCATCTGGAACTGCGTCGAGCGCGGCTTGATGCGGGCAGCCTGCGGCACGGGCTCGTGGTCACGCCTCATGTTGAGCTGTGTTGGGAACTGCCATAGCGTGATTCCGCCGTCGAGCCCCGTCCGCCGCGGGTCCGCTGCAAAGATCACGTTGTACTGGCGGACAATTGGGCCTTCGTCGGGATCCTCGTCCTCGGGGTCGATGGGCAGATGGTTTCCTGGCGTCTCGGGCGAGCCCCAGCCGTGGGCCCCCGCGGCCTCGACCGTGGGCGGCGCGCTGCCGCTGTCGAGGGTCTCCGCATACTCCGAAAAAGGGGTGGGCGCGTCCAGCACGACATCGACGCCGGGCTCGGCTTTGACCACAATCGGATCGGCCGTCTTGATCTGCGGTGAGGACGACATGGCGCTGGCGGCGACGGCAGCGGCGAGCTGGCGATTTAAGCCGAGGGCAGGGTCGGCGAGCACAGCCACGCCCGTTTGGAAGTTACCCTGCGGGCGCGGGGGGGTGCAGACGGCGAGGGAGACCGGGAGGTGCGCCGTCGTCGGCCAGACAAGGTCTGCCAAGAGAGCCGCCGAGCCGTGGTCAGACTTGAGAGAAGGGTGCTGTGGTAGCGGTACACGAGTCCCCAAGCATGCGATCGGAAATATCCGGGTTACGAGTGCGGGAAATCGGCGCCACGAACCCGCAAGGTGGAGGAGGCCCAAAGACGAAAGCAGGGCATCACGTAGGTATAGGACGTCGATAAGGATGGAGTGGACGAGGGAGAGGACGTCCGTCGGGCCGCGTCGTCGGCCTTTCGACCTAGCGGAGCTCACGCCATGCAGTCGCTGGCCGCGAAACAAATGGCGGAAAGCAAAAGGTAGAACGAGATGCTGCGGCGAGGGCGGAGAGCGCTTTCTCCGACGGGGAGGGGCCCGGGCGGCCCCAATGCGTTGCTTGGCCTCGTCGGCCGCGGGCTTGCACTTGGGGGCTTGCGCAGCGTAGGGCCCACCGACGACCGCCACACGTGGCTTCGAAGCAGCGCGATGCCCGCATCGCTTGAGCAACGCCACGATCGGATCCAAATGCAGACTTGCCACTGGTCTTGCCCTGGGATGCGGCACAGCGCCGGCCGAACAGTTCCGAGCCAACCTGACCAGCGAGGCCAGGCAGCGGCGGATGTTCAAGGCGGTATGTAGGTCGCGGTTCATAAATTTTCCATTGGTGGTATCACAGAGTTCTCTGAGCGCGGCCTTCGTGCGCCGGCTTTGCCCGTTTTTAAAAACAAGGCTGGTCTCAGCATGCACCTGGGACGCGCAATATATCAGTGCGGCCGTCGTCTCCCCGATAGGCACCTTGGTCAAGAGGACATTCGTTTCGGCATGCACCAGGGTCGTCCGGAACTCGTCGACCAGGATGGTGCGGAACCACTGGGCGCACGCAATGGGGCTCCCAAATCTCTGACTGCATTTGCGCGGCTTTCATGCCGCCTGCCACATAGTACTACTTTCGGGTCAACCTTCAGCTGATGACCTGACTGTCGGACCGCTCCATGTCCAAAAAGAAAATTTGGGTTCGGCTCAGGTCGCTGCCAATGATACAGTGCTCATCCAAACTGTCTGTCAGGGAGTTAAATAAGTTAAATAAGATTATTAGAGATTTAAACACTTTTCTTTTACGCAACATAGAGTTCCATCTTGCCGGCATCGGAGCGAATGTGCACGTGATCATCGAAAAGCGAGGCTGCACCATCCGCATCAACCGTGACGGCCGGGTGCTTGACATACGCCTTTACAAAGGCTTTGCGTAGCGCACCGACGGCCACGGCACTGCCCTCCTTCTCAGCCACATAGGCCAGGCACGCCTGCACGTTAGCCTTGGTATCAGTCTCCGACACCAGTCGCTTCTTGGACCACTTGGCCGGCGCGGCCGTTTCCGTCGGGCTCGAGGGCTCAGAGGCCACCGCGGGCTTGGCGTTCTTCTCGCTCTTGTTCGCCTGCGCGGACTTCTTGTCCTTCTTGTCCTTTTTCGACTTCCTGGACGACGATTCAGGAGTAGCGTCAATCTCCTCTGATTTGCGCTTGGACGATGTCACGGCGAGATCATCGGTTGATGGCGATGCAGCGGCAGGCGTGCTCGTCGCGGGCACGGCGTCGCCATCAGTGGTCTGAGCATCGCGCTCTGCACGCTCCGCCTTCTCGTGGCGAACAGCATCGGCACTCGCGGCCAGAGCGTCGGCAATCGAGCCCGTGGTCGCGCCGAGGGAAGCCAGGAGACCGCCCGAGACGCCGCCGCCGAACCCGCCGGGCGGCGCCATGAGCTGGGCCGACGACGACGCGGGAGCGCCAGGCGCCTTTCCGCCAGCTTGCTGTTTTTTGTTGCCCTTGGCCGGCTTCTGGTTGCCTTTCCAGAGCTTGCCCTGGTACTTCTGGTCCTCCGTCATGCACGAGGTATGGGAGCGGACGCTCCATTCATCGAAGGTGACGGAGCAGTCGACGCAGGTGAACTGTGCGCCGCGGCAGCGGCCAGCATGCTGCTGCACCTTCGGCTTCTTGACCGTGTCCTGGCATTGCTCGCACGAGAACGAGACCATGATGGGCGATGGGCGATGGGCGTCCGGAGGGAAAGGAGGAGCTCACAGCGTGAAGGCGGGTATCGGTGGCAACGGCAACAACAATCGAAGGACTGCGAGGGCAGAAGGCCATAACAGAGGCTGGGGGTATCAGGTGATTCGCACGTGATGTGCCGTCGTTCGATTCAACAATTTTGGGTGAGGTATGGGCCGTGCTATCGAGTGGTGCGGATAAACTCAGGCCGCCGCAAGTGAGGGTGGGGCGTTCGTACAACGTTTCGTCGTGACAGAAGGAGCAGAGAACACGCGGGGGCAAATGGCAGGTGGCGCACCACGCTGTGCGGAGTGCGAGCAATGTGGCTGAGTCATCGTAAAAAGAGCGCAATCACCCATTCGAGCAAACTCCGACACAGTAGTCATCACGGATCGGCTCAGGCGTCCCGGATCACCTTGTTGCTCGCTGGCGTGCTGAAGCTCAGTCAGAATCCGACGCGGCCTCTGAGTCCGATGCGTTCGGCGTGAAGCGGATGAAGTCGACTTCGATGTTGACGCTCTTCCTTTTGTGAAAACGGTAGCTCGCCGGCAAGTTATACTTGAGCTCGCCAACGACGTGGGCGTTCCAGCCGGCACGCTGCGCCTGGCGCTGCACATACTCGCGCGTCGAGGTCTTGTGCATGCTGTAGACGGCGCGGGTCGCGATCGACAGCGCGCGACGCAGGAACATCATATCGGCGCCGGGGGCCGTCTTGGTGCCGAAGGGCGGGTTCATAATGACGGTGTCGGCACGCAGACGCGACCAGACATCAGACTCGTTTGCACGGTCGCCGTCAGCTGGCGCTGGATCTGTGACGAAAGCCGCAATCAGATCCATCTCGACCTCGGCCTGTTCGACGTTGTCAGCAGCAATGGCGAGCGCGTCTGGGTCCGCATCGATGCCAATCACGTGGTCGGCGCCGAGGATCGCGCACGTGATGCCGAGAATACCCGGGCCCGTGCCCAAATCGATGACCGAGTGGCCCTCAAAGTCGTCAAATTCGTGGTGCGCTGCCAGCAGCGCGGGGGCCGCGATAACGGGCGGCGTGCCATACTGCTCGAGCCGGATCTTGGGCGTCTCGAATGTGCGCAGCGGCTGCAGCGCCGACTCCAAATCACGGACGCGCATGGCCAGAGCCTAGCTACTCGCGTGAGTGCCTCGCGACAGATACTAGGGAACCGTGTATGTGCTGCCCGCACATACACACGTACACAGCGCCTGAAAGGTTGGATACGGCTGGATGAAAGGTGAGGCAAGACGTAGAAGACGGGGATTAAAGCACCCCGCGTGACTGACGAGGCACACCGTGAATATGAGTACATACGTGTCCCTTGCTTTTACGTTGCTCGGCCCTCCCGTCGAATGCAGACCGCTAGCTGTGGCGCAGCATTCCAGCCCGTGCGAGCCAAGTCTGCATCAGCATCCTTTCAGCCCACGCGAGAGGCCCTGCGTCCGTGATCGGCAGTGTGGAGTGTGGCCCACGCAGCACAACCCTCTGCGTCAGGGCTCGCCCGTGCCGGGACGTGGATCACATTATACCGGCCCCCTCGTCTTGCTGGGTGCGGGCCACCCCGCAACCGAAGGGGTCCCCATTGGCCGTTGCGCGACGGGTCTCGGGAGGTCTGGGCTGCGACATGGGCCGCCCCCGACCGCCGGGCCCCTCTCGGTCCCGTCTTACTCTGTCGCGCCCCCATGGGGCCGGCCCGTCGCTGGGGACCATCTGGCCCATCCATCCATCCATCCATCCACCCATCCATCCACTGGCACACTAGCAGGAAGGGTGACCAGCGGGCAGAACGACTCAAGTACATTCGTTGACGAGGAGGCCCACGTAGACAGGAGCAAGGTGGGGCAAGACAAGCTCATGGGAGCGAGAGAACACACATACAACGGGTGGCAAGGAGTATGAAAGACAGGTTGCTCCCTCGACCCCAGCACCACTGCCCTTGTCCTTTCCCTCCTCGAGACCGTCCCGAATCGTCACAATGGTAACGCTCCTACTACCGGACCGCTCCTCCTTCGGATTGCTGCGCGAACCGATCGCCGAAGCATCCCGGCCGAGACGTTGGCCGCAGAACACCAGCTCGAGCTGACCTATGAACACAGACGACGTGCCAGGGGCCAAATACCGGTCCAGAAAGCCCACGATTGAGAGCAGCATACGCTGCGGCTATGATGCCTCGAGAGAATTGCGGCGTCGATGCTGCCTCGCAACGCCATTGCGGCAGCAAAAGCCCGTCATGAGCCCGTACTATAGTGCCGGAGGACGCAAGACGAATTGCCCAGAGAGCGAGAATTCTCGAAAACTGCGGCCTCCTATCTTGCCGATCGCTCTTCCGCCGTCCGGCCGCTCGCAGTTTTTGCCAAAGACTTGGTGTGAACACAAGCTTCTCATGCCCGCGTTTTGTTCGTCGCGAAGTGCGTGACGTACAGCATGAGCTCGTACCTAAAAACGGGCCACGATGGATCCTCTCTGGCAGCGCCGGCGCTGTCCGTGATATCTTCGTGAATTGCGTCGTCACCATCCGCGACGGGGAACGGTTTGTAGACGAGCTAGCTGCTCTCCCATCCGATGTGCAAGTGGCTGCGGTCATCGCAATGTGGCCAGTGGCCACTTCAATCGAGCGTGAGCCGAGTGGCGAATTGTGGCACTGCGCGAGATATCAGCGCTATCTCCACGATCCACGATCCGCTCGTGCTCCTGAGCTGCCATACGCCCCCCAGGGTTTCCTGGTCGAGCTCCGCCGGCTTAACTATCGCTGTGCCTCGAGCCCCCGAGTCTTCGTCGAAACGGTATCTGATGGTCTTCTGACGAGATTTTGGTGCCTCCGAAGATCCTGCCACTAAACGCAGCGATCCAAGGATAACATAGCTCATTTCTCGCCGCCGTCGTGTCAGCATTGGCCGCGTGATCAGCATAAGACGACATTATGTCACAGTGTGCGAGCGACGCTCTAGGATATTGGCATCGAGACGAAGTCCACCGTCTATTGGCTATCATTAACTGCCCAGTCACGGCCACTTTCCCGCGGTCCGTGGCTTCTGGCACGTATTTGCGTTTTTAACGCTCTAGTTGTTTTTCAGCGTGTTCTAGGTCTGCTCGGGCTAGTATGCTCGCGCGACGCCGGTTATGATATCTTTGGATTCAATCTTGGATACTCACCTTTTATTGATGTTTTTCGTCTTTCTTCTGGTCCGTATCTGATAGGCCAAGACTCTTAACGACATCAAGCAGTTCCTGCACACCGTGTCCCGCAAGGACACCCGTGTTGTGCGCATCAAGCACAACTCGGACAACGTCAAGTTCAAGGTCCGCTGCTCGCGTCACCTGTACACCCTGCTCGTGACGGACTCGGCCAAGGCCGCCAAGCTCCAGCAGGCTCTCCCCTCCACCGTCCCCGTTGAGGTCATCGGTGCTAAGGTCGCCGCCTAAACAGGGTTCGCCGTGTCGTGGTGCTTGCCCGTTGTTCGGTGCCCTTTCGTTGGCTCCCGATGGGCTGTCCCTCACCCCCTTAACTTAGATCATCGCCACCGAAACTCTTTCGTTGTTTAGTATCGAGCAGACGCCTGCCTGTGTCGCGGGGCACTGTGGACGTGTTGGGTGTATGGGTATTAAAGAAGGGGGCATCGGTCCGTCACCTTTTGCTGAGCGAAGGATGTGAGCGATGTGAGCGATCAGCGTTGTTGATGTTGGACATGAAGCAGCATGCCGTTTGGCTGACCAGCGGCCTCGTCACGGGAAAATGGAGCCCTGTAGGTGCATCACCACGAAGTGTACTACGTTGCCTTTCTCTCTGATCGCTTGGCGTGGCCTAAAGCGATATTCTGTCGTTTTTGCGTGACGGCAGACCGACAGTAAACTATCTTACTATCTAGCAATATCATTTCGATAGCTATTTTTTGGCTGCCCTACGGGCGAACTGGCGTCGATGCCATCCGCCGACAATCGGCCTACTAGGAGAGTTTTCCCTTGCATCGACACAATGCGATGATATGATCTGGGAGACATGCAATTGTCGAAGAAGCGATTCGATATTGGCGATTGTGTTCTCCGTATGACGTCGAATCCCACCGTTGAAGGCATCCGTTAGGGGGGCCGGTCGGTCACCGTAAGGATAGTGACAACGCGAGTCTGTGCCGTCCTGTGCCTGATCACGGACAGTGGTTCGAATATTCTCCGGCGTGGCGTGGAAGGCGACTCGACCCGCCACCCTGGTCGCTCAGACGGCGGCGAGAGTGGGCACGACGCTTCGCGGCCACACTGACATGTGGCGGCGATAAGCAAATCAATCCATCAATCCACCAACCATGTCGCCCCAGCCATCAGACCGGACCCCTCGCGACCGCCTTCGCGGACGATGACCTCTCTTCTGCATCCTCCGTGGAGGAGGTCCTGCTTGCGCCTCCAAGCGCGTGTTTCCTTGCCAGGGGCCCCTGTTTCTGGAATTTTCCGACCCAACAGGCAAGGCCGCGCTCGGAGGGGAGTGCCGTACGGAATGATGCACTACACAAAAGGAATCCTATTTTTAAAAAGGAAGCGTAGTGATCCAGATATGAGGCACGATGATTAGCCTTACTCTTCCTTCAGACCCACCGGTACCGCGAGCGGGTTCTGTGCCGATGCCAAGCCCGCCTTCGACGAGGGCGCCGCCGCGGACAGGGTCGGGGTCATTCCACCCGCCACCAGGGACTCGGGTGACTCCAAGGGGTCCACTCCGGGCACGCCATCAAGCGCGTCAAGCGTGTCAAGGGTCGCGTCGGCTCGAGCGTTCTTGAGCATAGCGCGCAGGGCGTTGCGCTCTTCACGATACCGGCCCATGCGCATCATGGTGAGCTGGAGCTGCCACAACACAAGGCTGCAGAAGAGGGTGAAGGCCAAGACGTAGAGGTCGCTGAGCAAGTGGTAGCGCTGGCTGTTGAGGTTCTGCAGCGCCATCACATTGAAGCCACCGCCGGCAGCGGCGGCCATGGGCGCGGCCGTGCCAGCCGGCGCGCCAGCGCCGCCTGTCATGGGGGCGCCCGATTGGGCGACGTTGCCATCACCGTAATCGCCGGTCAAGGCCAGGATTTTGCTGTCGGTGCTGCGCAGACGGATCGCAGCGTCAACAAAGAGGAAGAGCCAGAAAGCATTCAAGGAGTGGTAGGCCCATCGGAGCTTCTTGAGGCGCGGGTTGTTGCGGAGGAAGTCCAGAACGCGGCGGCGGACAGGGATGTTGATGGGAACGCTGATCAAGAGGACAAGCGCAGCCTCAGTGCAGAGAAAGTACTGCACGACGGTCATGATGGGTGACCCCGACCCTTCGGCTTGCGAGGTGTTCATGGCTGGAGCAATTCACCTCAATGCAGCGGGGAGATGCTGGGGAATCGCGTCTCGAATGAATGGATACGAAAGACACGGCCACACGGGAATGTGAGGGGCAACAAGAACGCCGACCACAATCCGATATCGATGGCAGAGACAACAATGATTCGGTTGCGAGACAACCAGTGGGTTGCGGAGTGGTCGCTGAGCGGAGGGCTCGTGCGATTGAACAGTATGTGTGATTGGTGCGTGAGGAGTCGAGACGAAAGCACAATGGTGTCGCGACACGAAACGACTAGCGTCCCCTCGGGCGTCGTTCACGCACAACCCACGATCGTTCTGTCGATAACGGCGGACCGGGTCTATTTAAACTTTTTTCTGCCGGCGCGAGGACGTGGTCGCGCCGCTCCGGACCCGCGTGTTGCGACATGCACGGACATGACGTGACGCGATGTGCCCTGTCTGGCACCGTGTGCGCCACACACCCGGCAGCGGCCTGCTGGCCCCGACCGACCACACGAGAAACGGCCGAACGCGACGGAAGAACGCTCGGTGACCTCATGACGTCATGACGGGTCTGGGGCCGCCGGCCGCCCGTGTCCCGTGTCAGGGGCTGCATGCGGCCGCATGCCGTCTTCCCCCCAACCGGCCTTGCGCAGGCCGTGACTGCGCCACGCAGATGCTCAGCGCTGCAATGGCGCTGGTGTTGTCATCACGCCGACTCGGTCTGAAAACGGTCTGAACGGGGCGACGCCTCGGCCGACTCGTAGGCATCGCATACCCCTTTTTCATGGATTCTTTTCTGATTTGAACGAGACCACCTGGGCCTTCTGGCGTGTGCTGCCGAGCATGAGATGCGGAGGAACGATGTTCTCCGGCGAGACCACGAGCGTGAAGCGTCTGCGGGGATCCTCGCCATGGCTCTGACCTCTGTGCATGCAGATCGGAAACGGTATGAACAACGATAGTAGTGGTCTCTGGATGGCGCAGGGCCGCGTGAAGGTGCGAGGAGGGATGCAGCATGGCGGAGACCGAGGAGGGATGCAGCATGGCGGAGACCGAGGAGGCGCAGGACGCTCATCACGTGGCGCGGCTGATCCAATGAGCCCCCGCGCCCCTCTGGCGGTGCTGAGCCGGCGCGCACTCCCTCGGTCTCTGCGATTGGGACATGGGAACGCCTCACACACTTGCTGCTGACGTGGTGTCAGTCCATGGTCGGCGAAGTCCTCTGGTGCTAAGCCCCGACTGTTAACCCCACCCGGGCCATTTGGCCCGGGTGGGGTTAGCACACTCGGGGGTGGATCGCCTATGTACCCACGACACGTCCGTTGAAAACGCTGACCTGAAATGCCTGCAGGCCGAGATTGACAGAGAAGGTGGCATCATCAAACACCATCGAACATTCAAACATTTTTGTCTGTTTCGCGCAGTGAAATGCAAGGATACCGGTGCACTGACAGGTACGAACGCCACCATCGCAAGAATGGCACCTGAATGGCCGGACCGACGGCTCAGCGCCGACGGTTGGTAATGGAGTGTGTCGTTCTTGACATGATCATTTTTCATTAGCACGAACCATGGGGATACGTTGGTCATTGCCATAATGGCAATGCCGACGATGATGCTCTTCGTGGTGACCGTTCCTGTACTCTTCCACTGGCTAGTTCCACTTGCTAGTCTATATCATACCACCCCTAGTGATTGGCAGGCTCCTCCGCCTTCCGTGATGTTTCAACGTGAACTCTCTGTAAATTACACCCAGACATGCCAATCGGCACGAAGGCTCGATTCATTCAGCAATGAACGCACCGGTCAGAGCCCCCCATTTTTCCCTCATCACGGTAACCTAGGGCAGAGCCCAGCAGTAGACACTTACGATACGACGCGCTCGATTGATATTCCCCAGCTGAGGATCAGTGAGGATCAGTGTTTTCCAGCCTGAGACCAGCACGGGCTCTTCTCGTGCCCAACAATTCCAACAATTCATTTCGTTCACAGAATAGACATGCCGCCATGATTCAACATGTAATCCAATACGACGCGTTGCCTCAAGGGGATGGCCGTCGAAATTATCCCAAGTACCGGCATGTGTTGAAGGCGCTTTCTGTCCCCTTTGTCGCGCTGATTTTCCTACTCGCCATCCTGATCCCGATCTGGCTTATCAGCATCCCATCGGTATCCAACCTATCCTCCGCGCTAGGTCTCGCCTATCCCTGGGCTCCTCCGCAAGAAGACACGGTGCCCCTAAGCACCGAGTACATGTGCCTTTTCTTGCACAACAAGCACGACCCATGTTCATCTCTCAAACGGATCGTTCTCAATCGTTTGCAGCCGAATGCTGATAAGCAATGGGTCCCACGTGCCCTTATCTATACGGTTTTGGAAGATGAAAATACTTATGGAGAGAACCATCCGAACCGGACCATTCTGACGTGGTTGACGACCATCCAGAATCAGCTGAACCAGGAGATACGGGAGGCTCGCAACGCGACGAACGGATGGAAGGCCTTGCTCGACTACCACCTAAGCATCATGATTCCATCGAGCGAGGACCTAGAAGCGCTCATGACTTGTGTCAAAGCCGCATCTCGGTTCGGCCGTGTGACCCTGCTGCAGCTGCCACCGCCACCTCCCGGCGCCAAGAGCCTGTGGATGTGGGAAAGTGTGCTCCGTGAAGACGACGATTTACGCGTCCCATATGCGTATAAATCGCAAGAGCGCAATATGGCCGGTCATCTGCTTTCGACGGCTGTTCTGTCCGCATGGAACAGGGACCCTGTTGCGCTATATGTTGACCTGGGAGCTGATCGCTTCGATGGCATTTTTAGTGCATTGCGCCAGTTGGATGAGATTGTCGAACCTGCGCGTCAGAAGTTTGAAGCCTACCCCAAGGGCCCCTATGTGGCGGCGCGTCTCGGTGACATGCAGCTGCTCGATGAGCACGATGCTCAGAATGTCGCGGCAACGGGACCACAGCCGAATCCTCACGGGCCCAGTCCGATTCTTGGATGGGGTAACCCGATCCTCTGTTTCGGTGATTCCATTACCGAATACGGTGGGGGCCAAGGCGGATGGGTGAGCTTGCTGGCGTCAGCACAAACACGGATGCGTGACGTGTTCAACCGAGGCATTCACTCGAGTGGGACCAGTGTCTACACCATGGGAAAGATGGTCCAGATGTCCCGAGGCTTGGTGCCGCTAGGCAGGTCGCCCCATCTCGTCACCCTGTTCTGGGGCCAAAATGACTTTGTTAAAGCGGAAATCGGCGTGCCACTGCCTTTGTATGAGGCACAACTGCGCGTCATGATATATGCGGTTCGCAAGATGTGGCCCTCGACCCGTGTGTTGGTCATCACGCCGCATCTTCGCTCCGACCTTGACCTCGATTCCACGCAGCGCTTACTGGCATTCCGTGCCGGGGCCACGCGGGCTGCCAAATCTTTTTCCAACATTGATGTGCTCGATACATGGACGATCTTTTTAGGTCCCGAATGGCTTAAGCCGAACGATGACGAACACTATGCTTATGATGCTAGTATGATGAGCCCTGTCAACGGCGACAAGCTGAATCCCGAGATCATTACCAAACGACTACCGGCCTGGCTCAAAACGATGAAAGAACTGACGTACGATAACATTCATTACGGGTACAAGGGACATGAAATGCTATTCAAAGCCGTCAATCAATACCTTACGACGATTTCTAGTATCTAAACGTATACATGTACATCCATTTTGCTTTATCTACACCCGAATCTATGAAACGGTCAGTAGTCTTGTACAATTAAGAAAATTCTAGTGTGTAACGAAGGCTCGCTTTTACTGGTATCCAGTCAGACCCATGCGTATGACTGCGCCGTTTTTGGTCACAGGCAGCAAGAGCATTATATCGTATATTGGTAGATCGATTAAGGGGGTAAAGGAGAGTACATGAGAGGTGGTAGGCGGGAGGAGGGAAGTTATGATGAACGGGCGAAGAAACGGATAAATCAATGTCGGCGAAATATGATGAATCGGTGGTAAAACAGGGTTATACGGTAGGCAATCAAAGATGGCCGATGATATGAGGTAGAGGAGAAGGAAGTTCGTCGTAACAAGCGGTGAGGCAGATGTGACAATCAGTCACAAAACGGGTAGATCACTGTTCAGCATTCTCATTGAGCTGGTCGCTTTCTGGCAGAGCAGCAAAGACGGGTTCGCTGAACCACGTATCGTCACTGCGCTTGTCGAAGCGCATGTTCGCGTACTGTTGAGTCATTAGTTGCTGATACTCCGATTTAGGAAGAATCTGCCAGGTCTCAGGAGGAAACGTGGCATACCGGTAGCGCACCTGAGAACAGAGACGCTGCTGCTCATCATCATAAGCATCAGCCCAGTCATTGTACTGCTGCTCGAGCAGTCGCACAGAAACGGAGTCCCAGTTCATGTTGCTGATGAACTGATCAGGGTACGGACGGGGGTGCTTCCGTCCCCACTTCGTCAGCTGGCTCATGTCTTGAGTTAGTCCATCGGGCATGGCTTCACGTTTGATCAGAGCTGTTGCCGAGGCCACCTCCGGGGTGACTGGCAGGCCCAGGCCGCGACGGACGAGACCAGGGATACGTGCATTGGTGCTCGGCATGAAGCCGTTGTTCGGCCCACCGTGAGACGCGGGCATGTTTCGGTTCCAGGCTACCGATGTCAGGTCCGATTGGGACCACTGCCGGTACGAGTAGCATAAGTTGTTAATGGTCATGGCAGCCGACACGGGTATGTTGAATCCAGGGAAGATGTCATTGATGCTCACAGGGACCGAACGCGAGGCGTCGCCACCCTCAACGAAGACCATGGAGCCGGTGTACTGGCCGCCTCCAGGACCGCGGGCCTGTTGATTGCGCCACCAGTACCAGTCCACGGCCGCGTGATGCAGGTAAAAGGCGGCGTCGTTGCTGGAGTAAGACGTATACGTCATTGTTCCACCGCCACCAAACTCTGCATGAACCTTGCCGTGCTGACCACGTTCGAGGTTGTTGCTCCACTCGTGGAACGAGTTGCTGGTGGTGGCCACGACGGAGTTCATGATCGCGGAATCGTACCACGTGAAGCCCACGTTGTAGTTGCGAGTGAGGCAGCCAACCGATGGCGTGACGGACGTCCAGCCACTGACAAAGCCATCGTGGACACATCCGTCACCCATACTACGGGTTCCAAACTGGAGCGGACCACTGCCGAACACCTGGTTGTTGGATAGCGGATCTTGTCCGTCATAACCTTCATCCCAGTAAGGCATGACGATGGAATTGTCATTTCTGATCATACGGATGGTCGTGATGTAAAGCACCAGTAAAATGCGGTGCCAAGGGAGGAACATGGGTGTGCTATGAACGATGCTGATGGCCTGTGCATGAAGGTTGACAAAGTCATCGTATCGGGATCGAAGACCTTGTGTGCTAGCTGCCTGACGCAAGGCTTGGACGCCCGAAATGTAGGCTTGCTTTTGCTGCGAAGTCATGTCGCGCCACTCGCGCCACTCGTGTCTGCGGCTACAGTTTTCGCCCCAATCGAGACCTTTGCTGATCTGGTTTGCCCAGGAAACCCGCTGCGCACGGGAGCATTGCATTTGGACCACTTGGTTTCCCGTGGAGCCGAGGCACATGTATGTATGAGAGAACTGGAAGGTTGCCCGCGAGTTATCGATAATGACGAGGGAATTACGCCTCATACCGCAGTTGGTGAGAACAACCGGGGCGTTTTCGCTGGTCAGCCCATTTTGCACCTGCAAGCATTGTGTAGTACCGTACTGAAATCCTTTGTCAACACTGACGATCTGACCCAGCGAGGTCACCCAACGCTGGGCGCTCGACTGAGGATTGCATGGGCTGAGAGTGACGGGGCCAGTTCGCGCCAGAGGCGCTGTCAGGCATAAGTTGTTTCCGACCGCAATGTGACCCTCTGTTTCCCCAGGGTATGAAGGGACCGCCGACCTTTGGGCGGAAACAAGTGCAGGGACCAGGTAGAGCAGAAGCGCCCATGCCACGATGGGCAGCGCCATGTCAGCGCGGGGCGAGTTGTTCCTTCACCACGTTGGCAACTTGGTAATGAACAGAGTGTATACCTGTTGGAGACCCAACAGGTACCACAGGTACTACTGGCGGTAGACGGAGGCAGCTGGTTAAACGTCAGAGACGGCAATGTGAAAACGGCAAACTTGTGTTACGCTCTTGTGCGTGCATGTGCGTTCCATTAACAAGACGAGCGGCACCGAACCAGGGGCAGGGGTATTAAAGAATGAGCAGCATATGGGATTGACTCTGTTGAGGTAAATTGACGATCAGTCGGGATCGAGGAGAGCGTGAATTCGCAGGTCAGGTTGAAGTCACTTGATCACGTGCCTGCGCTCCGCTGAGCGAGGTGTGCGTTTTGGAGGTGCGTTGGTCCACGGAGAAAATATTCTATCAAGGCCAGGTGCTATGAGGGATAATCTATGACAAGAATCGGGAAGCTGGTGCCTTGAAACGAAAACAGACGGTTGACAATGTTTAAAACGCTAGCATGAGCAGCAGACCTGCTCTGCTCGCTATTTAAACATTTTGAACCGCCCGGCATGTTGGGAATGGGATTCTGTTCACGACTTCGGAACGCCGCTATCCTGGTTCTGCGGCAGCCACTTCCGGCAGTATCCACGAAGTTGTGACTCCAATTTTGCTGAACTAATCGCCGTCACCCTGCTATAGCTTCCCCCGTTTTGTCGTGTCGCGTAATGCGGCACATGACAATCATGATAGCGGCAGATGGGCCAGCATGCTTTTTCAGTCTCGGGAAACGGTGTGTGGCTGACTTTAGACGATTGTGCGTGGCTTGCGGTGGAGTGATGACACCGGCGCGATTTTTCCCGATGACCCTACACCGGATTTACCATTTTTGCTTTTTCTCTTTTACTGCCAACGGCATTTGCCGCTAGTCTTGTCTGGTAGGCGTGAGGGGCTGCCTACCGTACTGAATCGACCGCAGACGGCAGCCATACCGACGGTGACTATGAATCAGAATCCATGCCAGCAGAGATCGATTCAAATCTTTCGAGATCATTCATACGCGGCACCACCCCGCACCACGGAAAGCGAGTGATGTGTGATGCAGGTGCCTTGCTGCATCGCATCATGTTGCAGAGGCAGATTCAGCGGCGGAACATTCAGCTTGCCGATCTTGGGCTGCAACTTGGCTTGCCCGGGGCACAACGCCCCCGGTCTGACGGGCAAGGCCACACAGCGTCGGATTTTCAACGCGGCATTGAGATCGTGATTCACAAACTTGCTGTTGGATTTTCACCACAGCAAACCTCTGATCACGGTCCCCGGCGTTGACCGGGTTTCAGGACCACATTCGTCTGGGCATACACCCGGGTCCTGCGGACCGGGCTAGCCCGTGTCGGCCTGGTCGGGGGTGTGCCCA